>KZ062578.1:5702-80117 GCA_002091835.1 Anopheles maculatus | reverse complement strand
CGGGGGGGGGAGAGTTAGTTTTTTTCTTCCATGTCGCCACCTCCTTCTCATCCCAACCCCATCGTTACTGAGCCATATTTCCTTCCTCCCTATCTCTCTCTCTCTCTCTCTCCGTGGGCAATTTTCCCACGCAAATCTTTACGCTGGGTTTGCGGCGTGCGGCCACAACTACCCGGTTCGGACAAAGAAATGTTCAGTAAAAAGTGCATGTAGCTTTTGTTGCAACGTTCTTTTTACTAAGCTGTCCATTTTAACTTATAATGCAATAAATGGGATGTTTTTGCTTCAGAGAACGGCGAGCCAGTACACAAGCAACAACTTTACAATCGTTTCCTCCTTAACTACCTTGGCTTTGGAACGTCATTAAGTCGTGATCATCGTACAGGAAAAAGGAGCGGGCAGAGAAGCAACACGAGAGACGATCTTGACGAGACGATACGCAATTTACTGTGTAGCGAGATAAAATAATAAGTGAATTTGTTGTAAATTAAAATAACGCGAAATACTTATTCTTTAGGGTTCACTGTAAACGAAAACAAGTTGTAGAAAGCTTGATAAAAACGTACTTTAAAATAATATTTCAGTGTTTGTGCAGTGCCAGTAAAGATCGTTGTCATATTATTGCATACGTGATCGGGGGGGTGCGTTCAGCTTTGCATTCTAATGTGCTGCAATGCACTTTTGATGCGTGTTGTGACTACGGTCGTGTTACAAGGACGCTAGGGAGATCTTCGGTTGTTCTTTTTGTGTTGTAAAGTGTAAATCTCAGCCATAACTCGTGCTATTAGTAGTGGAAGGAACAACAGAGCTTTCGGTTGCAGCTGAGAAGTGGAAGAAAGCTTGCTAAATAGTCGCAACGAAACGTCTAGAACGATTGATCCGACGAAGGTGGCCAGAACAAAACGAATTTGTGTGATCTTGTTCGCTTGTGATCGATCCGAGCACAGCAGCAACAGCAAAGATGACGATCTTTAGCTCGTAAGTGTTATAGTTGTTAATGTAGTTGTAGAATTTTTAGTTTACATTTTTATCCTGGACTAACTATACTTTATATTGCGCTTTATTACGTTGGGCATTGGCCCGGTCCTGGTGGCTAAGTGGTAGAGGTGTTAGTATGTTACGCAGCAAGAGCGGAGTTCGAATCCTATCGGAGCACACGGAATATTGGTCCTCGCAGACAGAACTTTTCTAGCTACACGTGTATCTGTAGTCAAGAAAGCCAGCAATTGCACACCAAGACACGATGACGACGACCTTTCGATTTCGAGATATGTGTTGAAAGCAAACTAAAAGCAAATGTTGTCATCATAACGTGAAGCCGGAAAACCAACAATTAGATCGCTTTTAAAGAAGGTTTTCGATGCGTTCCATATTTGTTTCTGTTTTGTTGTGAGCCATAAATATAAATTAAAACAGCTCACAATCTCCCATTGTTTGTGTGTGTGATCGTTAGCCAGATAAAGGGTTCCTTCGCTCGTAAGAAAACCCATCAGCAACAGCCCCCCATCGCACTGCAGTTGCATAATAACACTTAACCATGTTGAAAACGAGGGAAGGCCGAAAGCAACAAAAATGTTTGGGAAAACATATCTTCGTACGTACACTGGCCACTGCAATTAGTAGAAAAGTGGTGTGGTCAAAATAGTTGGGCCTTGTTGAATGAAAACAAAGTGTTTGGAAAAGGAAAACAAACGCAAATTGTTTATTTGTGATTTATTTGTTTGGTTAGCGAATGGAGGGAACGGTATGGACGGGCGTAGGGTTTGAACGTGGGTAGTGGCTGAAGACCGGTGAAGGAAGCCACCTGTCGCATAGAACGTTTCGTGCGATGGGGGTACGATGGTGTACTGCGCTCTACAATATATCGAGCACGCTCGATCGATCGATGTTGTGCGAGATAGATCGACGAAACTGCGGGAGAAACCATTTGCTGTCAGATCAGTGATCAGTGAGGTAGAGATGGGAGAAAGGAGTAAGGGAGAGGCAGCAACTTCTGGTCTAATTTATTTCAAACATGCCTTTTCCTGCCCTGGCCGATTGATGACGATGAAAATCTATTGCTTCCGCCCAGTACGCCTTCTCCAGCGTGTTGTTCCCTTCAGCCCATGGGGAGGAGGGAAGAAGGGCAGAGCTGCTCCGATGGAACCAAGGCTGGATTCATAATTAATGAACCGAACATTGGGAGGGGAGGCGGGGAGATTTAAGAAATTTTCGGGCCCCCGAAGGGTTTTCCCGTAACTCGTTTGCTTGGTCTCGCTAGAGCTCTTACCCTGACAACGTTGCTCCAAACGGTAGCGGAACGATGTAAAGGTGTTTGGCAGTTACGAGATTGTTTGGGTTGTTTATATACCAGGTATGTTTGGTGGTGCTGCATTATGTTTCATCATCATTTCTCACCGATCGAAAGTGATTTCGGTTCTGGGAGTGTAGCGAGAGCGCGCGCGCGCGCCCGGGGAGTGATGTCATGAATTATAAGCGTAGTGAGCAACGAAAAAGTCTTTTGATGTTGAATAAAAGTATGACTAAAGTAGTAGTAGAAATGGTGGAACATATTTAGATTCTAATGACATTTTGGGACAACACGATCCAATGATTTACGAATCCTAACACATATGCGGGAAGTTAGAGAGCATGTTGTCCTATCATCTTTCAAGACTGCAACTTGACTTGATCAGAATTTCAGGCTATCATCGGCAAAAGGTTCCTAACATCAAAAATGTTGATCGTCTTATGAAATTAATCGAAAACCCCTGTATAATAAGAAGTACCTGTGTTTGCATTTAGCCGGAAGCAAACCACCGGAAAGGTGACGATGTGCAAAACATTAAGCAAAGAACACACACCATGCAGAACGTAAAGAAAGCCGTGTAGAATGTGGTTAAGTTTTGTTTCCTTTTCGGCGCGTTCCCGATCACCGATCGCTGCCACCGAGATCTGATCGTTAACGGGCAGGGGTGAACAAATGAGACGAAATGACTGAATAAATCAAGCTGATTCGATTGTACCCTGGGTGGTGGCTGTACACCACACTTTGCACACGGAGCAACCACACGAGTTCCGGAAGTTAGAGACAGAAGAATGGCCCACCGGGGAAAAAACCGGAAGAACGGAAGGAAGGAAAACGATTTCTAACCAGTGGAAGATCATTACAGCAGCAGCAGCAGCTGAAGAAGCCAGCACAGTTGCTGTGTGATGCTGTAATATACGTTTGCGAAAGAAGCGAATGTCAAACTTCGGAAGTTGGGAAGGGGGAAAAAAATAAACAACAGCAACAAAAAACACGCATTTTCCGGAAGCACTTATTTCCGGTCTCTCGGATGGTACGTACATTCGTACATGCATAGGGTCTCACAGTTGATGATCGTGATGAAGAAGGTTGTTAAATCGATAGCCTAAAGGAGGAGGGCGAGGACGCGACGCGACGAGTGTAGCACAGGAAGAAGAAAAAAGTGTCCGGAAGAGGTAATGACGATGGATTTCTTGACGATGGTTCCAACATCCATCCAGCGAGACCGGATTTACAGCTTCTTTTCGCTGTGAAAAGTTTTTTTTGGGTTAAAAAGAACAAATAAGCTTTTTTTTGCTACATTTATTACAAATATTCTTGAAGTTAAAGTTCTTGAAGTTCAAGCTGACGAGGCGGAGGAACCGTTGGGAGGGCAACACCCGAGGGTCAGCACTCAGACGAAGGCATTCTCAGACCGGACATAGCGATGGCGATAGGTTGTCGCCATACCCTCCAACACCACCGGCGTCGGCGTCCCGCTTCTGCTCACGATCGTTATCAAGTTGTGTCTGTAATTAGGTGCGTGCCCCACAGGGCAGCAAGAATGTGGGGCGTTTGGTGTCCGCGTGCGTCTCTCGTGGATGGGACGGAAACCCTAGTGCGTGTCCCGCTTCCGGTCGCCGTTAGGAAGGTTAGGCGACAGGCGATGCCTGTATAGGGGCGTAAAAACCCACCACACACCATTAGTTAGAAGCTCGATCGTCTGTTTTTTCGTCGTTAGCTCTCTTTTGTGGTAGATGTTTGTCGAAGAAATCTCACCTAGCGGAAAACGAGTTCTGAAATTGAGAAGCTTTCAGCAATTTATTATCGACGAAGGAAGGGTTTTAAGATTTGGTTCGAACTGAATTGAGATCATCAGCCGTGTTGGTGGTTTGTATGTTTGACAGTTAGGGGAGACCCTTTTCGCATTTAGCTCAATGATGTGGAAATGGTTTCATGTTCCGCTATTTGTCTTTGTTTCATTAGACCTAGTCGCTGCAGGGTGTACCGCAGATTTGTGCTTGAGATGCGTAGGGTGAAACAGTGGTAATAGTTACAGTCTCGCTTCAATCACAATTTGATCAAGTTGAACGGATTTAGTGACACTGTTCACATTTTCTGGGAAACAGAGATGAAAGTTCTATAATTACAGACATCCGCAAGGTAATTATCTCCTTTACCCATCATCAGCAAAACAAGTTCTGAAGAGATATATATATACCCACCGGCTAGCAAGATGTACACGTGTGTGAGACTCAGGAATGGAACTTCCGCCGGCCGGCCGGAGGATGGTTCCTAATTTCCAGACCAAGCTGGCTGGACCCCAGAGCTTCCCAGAGAGACCAAGGGTACAGATTTTCATCCTCGTCCGCAGACCGTGCGTTTCTTGCCCGAAGGGAACGTGTAATAGCGTGAGGAAACGGACCAGGAAAAAAAAAGCGATAATGTAATGCGGGAACAGAACGGGAACTTATCATGATAGGCGCGATCATGCTTTGTCGCCTTTGCTCTGGTACCCGCCAGGAGCACGAAAGCAAAAATGGTAGACTAGTGCAAGAGAGACAGGATCCAACAATCTCCTCCTGCGAGCAATTCCAAGAGTCAACCTGTAATCAACCAGAACAAGTCGCGCCAGGTGCATCCAATGCATCATGAGCATCGCTTTTTTCTCTCTCGCCTCGTAGGGTTCTGTCCCAGAGCCGGAAGTGCGCAATCAGTCCTGCTCGGGCTGACAACGGGGTTTTGGGTTGGGTTATGTCCATTGCCCGAAAGACCCTGTTTTTGCTTCCTTGCCTCCTCTATTGTCCTTCGCACGGTTGTGCCACGATTTCATTGACTTGATTTAATTTCAGCAGTGCAAGTCCATCTTGGATGGGGTAATTTATAACGGTTTCCTCTTCATGATTACCTTCGTCGTCCTTACAGGCGCTCGGATGGCTGTAATCGTGGTAATGCCGTATAGCAGACAGACACTTGGAGTTGGTTATTTATCGATATTTAACGTCCTGTGTGTACAGTTTTGATGTGCCATAATATCAAGTTTCAAGTTAATAAACCAAAACCCCAAAAAAGTAACAGGAAAAAAACTCGCTCCAAGGTGCGAGTCCTTCGCTTACAAAATTACTATCCTCGCATGTCAGGCAGAGGCCGGCCGCCGTATGTTTTGGGAAAAGTGGGCAAAATTTATGCTAATTGCTGCTAGCGGCGGAAGGATCGGTTCCCGTTTTTTTTCTTTCCTGCCATGCGCGTAATAAAATGATAATCGGCGAGTTCCTGTTTTGATTGCACACACACACACGTCCCGTTAAGCGACTATCAGGGTGGGAACGTTTGCTGGCAGTGATGAGCTATATTTAAACGGTGTAATGGGATGGTATTTCGCTAAAATATATTTATTTTATAATAGTTTAAGTGGGTTTAAATATTTACGACAGGAGATGGCTGTACCAAAGCACTGAGTTAAGTCAAGACATCACAGTAAGGAACATTCTACAAATTCCTTACAGATCTCCGATGCCCATAGTTACGACATCGTGGACAGCTAGATTCTGGAGATATAAAAACTTGAGTCTTTATAGTCTCTGAAAGGAGATATCTGCAGCAGTTGACCATCATATTTAGTTCTGACTGCTACGGGAATATCATTAGCAATAAGTAAATATGCAATACTTCAAAAATACCTCTATTTTTTACCTTTAAACCTCGTGTATTGAGATCTTTTGGTACTTTTTCTTTTCTTTCTCCTAATGCTTTTCCACTCAACCCTCAATTAGTAGGTTAAATCTCGTGCCTTTCGAACGCCATTTGTCTCATAAAGTCGACCATCGGTGATGAAGTTCTCTGGATCAAGCGGATCACGTCCATGGGCTCTTGTGTGTTTGTGCTCGACACCAAAAGTATCATCTTCAGACGAATGGCTTTGCCAGGTTCCGGTTGGTACCTCCACCACCACCACCACCACCAGACACACGTTACACAGTATCCGGTTTCTCATGTGCGCACCCGCTGCGTAACCTCAGTGCGTTGGGTCGGGTCTCGCGTGACGACACCACTGTTGGCTTTGTGCGTTTCCGGAATTGCTTTTATTTGGGTGTTTTCTTTACAATATTTGTTTCCTCCGAAAGGCCCCGTCACTTCCTAGTGCCGGTCGGATGCGATATGGATTAGGGACAGATTGTTTCTTCCGGTGGGAGTGAAAATCTGCATGCCAGATTTGTTTGGTCGAAGAAAAACGGTTATTCTATCTAAAACTATATTTCATTCAAGAAGTGCAAAGTATCGATCTAATGGGACTACCTTCTGGTGCTTGATAAGCTATAAAACAGTCACAAAATGGCTTCTCATGCGTGGGAATGGAATGCATTTTTCTAAAGCACCCTCTAGAACATAACAGCTGTTTCCTTCTGTAGCCTTACAGAAAGCAGATGTGGTGCAAATGCATGACACACTATTATGCCGACGTCTGCTGGGTGTGTGTGTTTTATGGTAGACTCGTTACACCGAAGATCATCCAACATATGTGGCGTAGACGTAGGCAATGAGTAATGTGTTTTGTGTTTCCCAGTTTTCCTACTTATCAGTGCATTTCTCTATCCTCGATAATTTATGATAATGGGTCTAGTTACGGGTGTGTAAGGTACGCGCTCTCGGTATAAATTGTGAGGATCAAAAAAACGCTTCTTATGTCGAAAGTTCTTACCGCGATTAGATACAGCACTCATGCTATAAAATGATATGGTGCATTTAGAGTTACTGTTTTTTTTTCATCTGTGCCCCAAAAAGGACAGACAAAAAACTTGTAGCTTTGTGATTTTATTTCATTCGTTGAAACGTTTGTATCGATCAGATCCGAAAGAGGTCGACTTTGCACGAGCGTCAGACTTTCTTTCGGCTGGTCCTTCTTGTCTGTCTATATCTATCTGTCGCTGGTGGTCGATATCGATTTCATCCATGTCCCGGGCCCTGGCTGCAGAGCTTGCCTTTCACTTCACATGTTGTTAAGGTTTTTAGTTGTTGGTGCCTCTCTTTTCGGCGCATGTTTGCCGCTAGACCTCCAGCACTTCACAGATGTGCAACGGGGTCGCAGGACGAATCAGGATAATGAAGCGCAGCATGTGCAGCGACAGCAGCAGTAGCAACAAAAGGAAAGGTTCTTTTTTCGATTATTTTTTTGCTTCTTCTCCACGCTTATGTTAAACATTGGCGAAGAGGAGGATTGGTTCGTCCTGTCGGTTTTTTTTTGTACGTAGAATACAGAACGAGAGAAAGAGAACACTAGATCCCCCCGCTGAGAACGTTTCGAAAAGTGTCGAAGGATAACGAATATAGCCCAAAAGTAAGGCACCAAACAAATTTTTGGTGCACGCTGCTACTGCTACCAATCCTGATCCTGAGGGATCGATTGACGGGTGAGTGGTTCTGGTTGATTTTGATGCACGGGTCATTGCTTGGTCTAGTTAGAGGCTACGTGTACAATACGCGACAGAATTTGTAGCTCTACTGATGGCCTATATACTGTGGAGCAAAAAAAAAGGATCAGAAGGAAATAGAGAACAGGTGTGATTATTGGGTTGAGCTGAAAGACAAATCTGTTTATTATGCATCGTACTTCTAGGGGCTTTGTCCATTAATGATGCTTGAATTGTGTTGTATTAGCTGATTGCCTCTAATTGAACTGTGTCTAAGTACAGGATTTTAGAGTATAAGAAGATATCGCAGGATTAGAGATCAACAAAAATGAGACCAAGGATTCTAGCAGCACTGGCATCTTTGACTAAGCAACGACATCTTTAAACTGTTGCTTCTTTATTCTGAATACAAGAAATTCTTTGCAAAAATGAGTTCGATCATATACTTGATCTGCTAACTGACCATTTCTGCCGATTGCTTAAGCGGAGAAGCAATTTATGTCACACAAAATGAATGACAAATGGGTACCAGCTTGACGACTTCATTTTAGCCAGCTCTTGCAGGGCGCTATACGAAATCCGTCTTCGCTTCAATTTATTCTAATGCATTCGTGGTTCTTGCTTCGCGTTGGGCAAATTATTACACACAGCGACCGATACTGCATGCACCAACACCCACACACACACACACACGTGCGTGATCGTAACAAAGGGCAATAATTCGGTTGAATGACCTCGGTGTGCTCATAAATATGCTTCGCCGACCTTTCTCCTGTGGACTCGGTTTGCCGAGACGGAGAACCATCTTAGTGCTTGTGTGTCCGATCCGATCCGATCGCTCAGTTTGTGTCATAAAACGGGGCGAAAGGGGAAGCGAAAAAAAAGAAAGAATCCCGAATCATTAAAATACAACTTAGAGAGACCATCAGCCGCACAGCCAACAAACAGTCTCCTCGCACACGGGTTCTCTTTGTCCATCGAATGACAGTTCCAGTGGTGCATCCATTCCCATTCATCACGCCCGCGTGTCCGCCTCACTTGGGAACGGTACGGGGTTTTTATTGCCGTTTTTTTTTTCGTTAAGCTTCAGTGGAGATTGCCGGATTTTATTTTTCAGGTTTTTGTGCAATTTTGCACGACGCAATAAGCACGCAGAATGAGGCGAATGCAGACGGAGTGCAGAAATAAAAATAAATCTGCTCGATGCGCTTTGAAGAGGGGTAGGATAATACAGTTGGAGAGGTCTTTGAAAGGTACAAGAATCCTGCACGTGTTCTACTTTGATCAGGAGATTGTCTTTCTTTTGTTTAGAGACCCGCATAGAAAGGAACGCTTAGATCCGCATTATACCCATGCGCTTGATGGAACACTTCAGATCCTCTTAAAAGTACAAGGACGAACCATAAGGATTGGTTGAACAAAACAATGAGCTATGATTAGACATGGTTCGATAATACGATTAAAGAAACCATTCTCTATTGTTAGCAATTCGGTATTAAATCGATCATAGAGAGTCTTAAAACTTACTTAAGACTTTAAAAAAGTCCAAAAGATTATCATACGAAACACATTCTTGTTGGATTATAGACGATTCTTCTTCGGTTACTCTCCGATGAGAAGTTATGGAAACGGATAGAATCAATTTCGCTACAACAAGGATATCATTTCAACTGAAACATTGTATTGAACCTACTACCAGGAAACGTTTTAAAATATTAAACGAAGCATTTTCAAGCCGCTGGGCTTCCCTTGCAGCGAGAGAAGGCGTTTTCTCCGGTTGTAACATGAGTCCACCTGCGAACCTTCGGTGCAGGAAAGGGTTGAGTTGCATCAAACACATTCTTCGATTACAAAAAGCAAAAACTTTTCCCTGAACCTCGCGGTAAGATAGTGAAGAACCGGATGGGTGCGGTGTGAGACCCTTTTTGTCTGTTCCTATCACTTGCCAGCGTCGAGTGTAATAACAATCGGGTGTTCCTTGAACACTCGGTGCACACCTTCCTGTGCTTACTAAGGTTGGTTCAATCGTGCTCGTTCGGTACAAAAATTGATCCGCGAGCATCTCGTTCCTTGGGCCCCTCTGTTTTTTTGGATATTCGATCATGCGTGAAAGACATTCCCGGTTTTGCAGACCCGTCAATTCCATCCGGTCGGGGTTCAGTGTGGGTTTGCTGTGCAAGAAGGCGTATAAAACGGTGTTCTGTTCTGTGCGAAAATTGTAACAGAAAAATAAACGGTTTTCCGTTTAAAAGCGACCCTTTGAACGGTAAAGGCAGCTAACAGGACTCGTAAAGGGTGAATCCTTTCGAGCTGGGTTGGGTTTGCTTGTTCGCGCCGAAATGTATGCAATTTGGCGAATGCTCTGACAGTGAACATTACATAGGAAACAGTAAAATTGGAAACTAATTTCTCTTTATCCCCCTTTTGCTCGCTATCGTTTTAGTTATGGAATGAGGACGAAAGTCCAGGAGAAGAAAGGAAAAATGTCATCGGATGAACAGCAACAGCAGCAACAGCAGCAGCAACAGAACCAAATTCCAAACATTGCCGGCACAATCCTTATCGGTGGAATCGGTGGCCTAGATGGTGGCCAGCAGAAGCAGGCACAATCACAGCACAATCAACACCTACAGCAGCAGCATCATCTGCACAGCTATACCCATATACTACCTCACTTGCATCAGTTCAGTACGATGACCGGTTCCAATCCGGCCAGCCTGACCGGCGCTTCGTCGAAGCTGCCGTCGAAAAGCTCGCCCCTCGGACCATCCCCGTTCCGGCAGCTGCTTCCGGTGACACTGTGCATCATATCGTTCGCGACTGTGCTCAGCATACTGATTATCTACATGGACACTACCGGTAGGTTCGAGAATTCGTGCAAAGAACAGTATTGATCGTGCTACTTTCAGGTGTTGAACTGGGGCCAAACTTCAGTGAGCTTTGATTTCTTTATTATTGGGTCACAATTGTCGCTTGCTTGGCACCCTCGGTGGCATATAAAACACTCAAAACGTAAACCCGCGCAGTGACCTTCACGACACGCAATCAATCAATAAGTGCGGATCACAGCGAAAGAAGGCAACAAGTTTGTCACCGCACAACCGGGCATATCTTAACCTCCGCCAAACACGAACGATATGCTTTTGTTCGGAAATGTTCAGCGGCTGGGGTATTGGGCAGGGATGTGAAATATTCGTACACTTTTTTTTTCTCTCTCGATACGACCAATTCAAATGGAAGTAGCTAGAGTTTCCTGTCGGTTAGAAAAGCTCGCGTTTTGTTTTGTGATGAAGCGATAAGCGTGAGCTGGTTTTCGTTTTTTTTTTGTTTTTGCTATACTTATTTTACGTCTCCACAGCTGTGTGTTTTTGTTGCCGATGTTAATTAACGGTGGCGTAGGGTTCAGAAATCAAACAGGCCTTCTCTGCTAGTTCTCTTTCGGGGTGCCCCCCAACACATCAGTGATTTCCGTTTTTCTTTCTCATTTTATTGTTTTTCTCTAACCTAGAAAAGGCGCCATTTGTATGCGTGTGCGAGCACGTGTTTGCTATAAAGTTAAATCATTAACCCGCGTTCGCCAAAAAGGCCGGTGTTGTGTGAGCATTAGGCTTTCGGAGAAAAATAATTTGTTTCCTCCCCGCCGCCGATGATGGGAACGGAGTGGATTGTTTTACCCATTTAGGTTTGTTTTTCGGACATCCCGAAACGAACCGAAAGGACGGTACTACAGTCTCGTCTGAAAGCAGCCTACCCAAGGGATGGCATCCACATCTTGTCGCAAGAGTGCGTCGTTAAAAATGAAGCACGGCACAAGGAAACGCACGCAGCATCGTTCGGATCATTGCGTAAAAAGATGTTCACCTTGCCTTTTTTTTTTTGTTTCATCCGTCTCTAGAAATTGGGTGGCAAATGAGGAGGATGTTAGGGGGGATAAATAAATAAATAAATGCTGTCGCTAGGTAAAAAGCCCCCCGCTCCGGGAATCCAATAAAAGCGACGCACCCCAAACGGAAAGCCGCCTCGGCGAGGCTCTCGCGCGGGATTAGGAGAGTTTTAGGTGCGTGCGCGCACAAGCGTTCACTCGGTTGCCGCGTTATAATGCTACGCAATCTCTAGACCATTGGGTCCGGTGGGTTCTCTTTACAAGCTAAACTCCCGGCTTTACATTGCCGATGCGCGGCATTGGTGCTTTCTTTTTCCTATACGAATAGATTCTCCCTCATGACGCGAGGAACCGTCTGGAAAGGCGAAAGGAGAACGGTGGTGGGACCGGAGTTGGATGTTTTGGGGATAGCTAGAGGAGGACCACGCAAAAGAAGGTCACTCAACTTCCGGTCAACGGTTGTTTGTTTGATTTTATCCGTTCGCTTTGCATTAACTGGTTACGGGTCTCCCAATCATCAGTTTCGGGCTCCAAACATTCATGGTAGGGTGTGCTGGCTGGGGGTTAGAAAAAGATTTATGTTCTAGGCGAAAACATGCGTAGGTGAAGGAAAAATTTATTATACTTTATTAGGAGAGATCTTATGTTCATTGGCAATCGAAACTCTATTTAGCATTACGTCGTCAATCATCAGACGTCTTTTACAATGAAACCCAAACACTCTGAACACCCCAATCAGGCTCTTCAGATAATTTCACTAAAATAAAAATATTTTAGGCTCGGATGTTATCACAATATCGTTCCAAAATGTTTAAACTGTTGTATACTTTCCTGTACTCTCTATACTGATTGTGATATCATCGGAAAACTCCTAATGAGATAGCCTTTGCCGCCATTGCCTTAAATGTTGTTGTGTTTCTTGTGAGATCATCTGAATCACCCGGTAAAGTGAAAACCATCAAAAACCTCTTCAAAACTCGACTGGCGGCACATTGTCGAAGATAGAAATCGATTTCCGGTCCCTTTTCGGTTGCAGCAAGACGGAACCGATCACCTTAAACGACATTCCGGAGTGCTTTTGTTGGGTGCAGAAGCATTAGAGCTTCAGAATGGCTAATCTTTACCGGCCGGCAGGCCGCTAAACAGAAGTGAAAAAGGTGCGTTATGGTGTTGTGGTGGACATCTCCATCTCTCGATGGCGGCAAATTGTGTGACTGTGAAGTAGAAGGAGAGAAGCCTTAAGCCGCTTTAACATTCCGCCCCGAGATAAACCGTGCATCCGTGTGAGTATTCTGCTTTATCGATTGTTCAGGTGTCGCTCTTGGGGTCGGTTGTGCAGCACCTTCCATTCATGTTTGCGGCTGCCTTTTTATTCGGGTGCTGCCCAGGAAAGCATAAGATTGTATTGCTGCCACCGGGCGGTTGATGAGCGAGAAAATTTATTTAAATAATATCCTCATCCGGTACTGCTCGTTTTGATTAGAGAGCTGGTCGAATAGAACCTTTTTTCGGTTGCTGTAAAGTCCTACGTATTCTCCAGAACATCCCGTAATATACTAGTTTGAAGCCTTTTTTGAAACATTTTCCCCTCTGGTTTTTCAAATATCTCATCTTCTCAGCTTGACGTGCAAATGCTGCTTCTGACATACCCAACTGCCGCCCTTTTTGACATACGAATTGATGATTTTGCCTTATCAACTGTTAGACCCTGTACTGTAATTATCATCTTACAATAATCCCTTTGAATTCTAAGCGTTAACCATTGTACCATTGTGGCAACTATGTATTTTTTTCAAAGAAAGCGTTTTACCGGTCTCGACCATATGTTAATTTTATGTCTTACTTTAAGTCAAATTTAAGCTCGTCGCTTAGCCCCCCAAGAAAAGCGGAGTTCCTCGTTTACCAGAACCCACAGCAAGCTGTGCTGCAAATTAGCTCAATTTAGAACCATTCCAATATTAAACACTGGCTGCGTTTGCCTGCAGCTGTTTTTTTTTTGTTTTCTTTAAACCGAATGCCCTTTCGGTGGGAAATATATTATTATCATCATCATAATACCACACATTGGCCACTTTTCGGGGGGTGTATTGTGTGTCTGAGACCCCGGGAAGCAAGGTGAGGGCCAGACACAGAAATAGGAACGTGTGTGTGTGTTTTTTTTGTTTGGAACGAAAACTGACCATAGCAAGCCAGCAACACAGCAGAACTACGCCAATCATATGTTGGTGCGAAATTATGTGTTGTCGACACGACACGCAGCAGCAGCAGCAGCCAAGATTTGCCGATGGGAAGTACAAGATACAAGAGGTTTTGGGAGAAGCATAAAGCGCCCTTGGTGTTACAGAACGTTAGCTACAAAAGGGGGGAGGAAAATTTGCCATACTTTCAAGCTTTCAATGGCAAACGGGAGCAGGATAATAATCGGACTTCTGCTGCTTCGAAGTATTCGAACAGTATTCCTCGCGAAGACATTTGAACAGAAGGAGAAATGTGTCTGGCAGTGGTTAAAACCAGCAGCAGTCGCGCAGCTGACGGCGTTTGAAACGGAACCTAAGCGATCGTTAATGATGATCATCATCACCATCAACTGCCACCACCATCGTGTCGCTGATCGTCTTGCTATAATCAATTAGCGGAACATGGCGCTCGTTTGCGATGCGAATCTTGATGGGGGTTGTTAATTAAACCGAGTCCATGTTTGTGTGGGGGAGAATTTGTCACCGAGACGAATAATTGTTGCGATAGAGTGTGTGTGGAATATTAAGCACGATTAAGCAGTGACGTGCAATTATTTAATTAGAATTAGCCAGAGAAGCGTACAGTCTTTGTAAAACGTTATTTATTATAGGTTTTTGTTTTGTTAAGCAATAAGTACAGAGAAAAAAACAAAGCTCGTCTACAGTACGATTTCCGTTCGTGTATGTGTGTATCCCAAACCTGTGATCCCTCCTATAATAACAGTTCCAAATGCGCGCCCCCACTGATTATCACCCTGTTTTCGGTGATTTTCCTTCGCTCGCGCTCGCCGGATAATGATGGGATATGATGGGATGCTAATGATGAAGAATTATGCTGCCAAACGCTGGTTGGTTGATGGTTCGGCGATGTTTTGCTGATGATTTATGCTTACTCATTTGTTTATTTGCTTATTCGGTGGTACAGTTGGCACCGTGTTTTCGGGATCGTTTCCTGAGGATCATGCAAAAAAGTAAAATAAAAAGCGGCGACGGTCAAGAGTGTTCACTAATTAATGATCACACCCAGCTCAATTATGTTGCGTGTGAGATTTTATGTCTAGTAGCAGATTTTGTGCGTTATATTGGAAAAATATTGGAAAAGCTTTGATTCTTGCGTTAAAATTCATTTCATTTTATCTTGCACCTATATTAGACAGCTTTTTACCCGTACAAATGAAGTTTGACAGATGTCCT
Source organism: Anopheles maculatus (assembly GCA_002091835.1). NCBI lineage: Eukaryota > Metazoa > Arthropoda > Insecta > Diptera > Culicidae > Anopheles > Anopheles maculatus. The sequence continues at coordinate 65,129 of KZ062578.1, read as the reverse complement.
TTCGCGTGAAATACACTCTTGACTTGACGTCTTAGTTTTGTACTGTCACAAATTCGCTGGTATCGTAAAACTTCATGACGTCTAAGTTTATAATCTTACTAAAATATGCTTTTTTGATAAACTATCTTATTCTTTCAGCGTTCAAACCCGTTATCGAATTACTAAAACTATTGGAAAATAATTACTTATGAAGAGTTGAAGTTACGTCCATAAAGGTCTATAATGTAATCTTCCATCAGCACTGTACTAGGTTCTTTTAAATGCGCCAAAATTTACAGACCCAATGCCCAGTACCTACCATTGCTCCACAGCGAGCTTCGTTTTCATTTATCGTGTCCAAACTTTCGAAAAGTTGCAAAGCAATGTTTTTTTTTTCTTCTTTTGCCCTTAGTTTTTGGTGCATGTATACTTCCAACCAATCACTTCCGGCTACCGGTCGTTTCGTTTTTTTTTTTATACTGCCATTGTTTGCATGTAAACCACCGTCGTCCAAGTTTCGGGCTTTGTCAGTTCATGCTGATTTATGCAACTTTTTTTTTTCTTCGCCCAACATTGTGGAGTACGGTACACTTTTGGCGAGACTTGGTGCCACAGTGCTCTAGTTTCTAACCTCCACGAAATCGGTAGCAAAGCACAAAAAATCGTCTACGAATCGGCGTCGGGGACCGACGGAAGTGACACTTAACAGACCGGAAATTTGGTGCAGAATTCGCAGGAAAAAATCAAAGTAGAATGTTTGGTTTGTTGTGGGCTGATAACTTTACGGCGATGTTATTTTAGATATTAAAGAAGACATCTGCGAGACATTTTTTTTTCACATAGTAAAAGAGTAAATTCTTCGTACAAAAGAATTTTAATCTATCGCAGCCACAAAAAGGAAAAACGGCAGCAGCATCCCTTTAAAAGCATCCGTCGTTCTTGTTCGATTTCAATTAGGAAAAAACAATTTGCTGCTAAACGCTTTTAATGAGACCGATTGTGAAGAAGCTCAAATTGGCTTTTTGCTCTTGCACCACCACGAAAGAAGCCAGCAGTTTTCAGCCCAAACCGAAAGAAGTGAAGCAAATTGCTCAGATTGATGCATTTAATTTCACAGCAATTGTAAACTTCACCGGCAGGCACCAACCACCATCACACTATCTGCTATCTGCCAATGGGCGCAGAATGTGGATGCCTACAGCGGAGCGTTGGTTCTCTGGTCGGCCTGGGTGTTTGTGCTCGGTGCGCACACACATTCCCGGTTGGCGGCTAAAAAGAATTACCCCACACTGATACGTCTGTACCAATGAAAGAATGTCGAGTCAGTGCAGAACGAAAGGGTGAGCCAGTCGGGGAGCAAAAATGCGTAAACGGTGGATCTAATCGGGGGATGGGCCATTGGTCGAGATGGAAAGGAGAGGGATACGCAAATTGTGGTGGCGCGTGCTGTGTGCCCAATGTGGAAGGATGGAAAATTGGCCCTGCCCGAGCGCACGAGACCGGCATTATGTACGGTTGAGCAGCGTTCAATTCGGCTACCGAAGCCGCAGCACGTGCTACTACGGGTGAAGCGATCCTAATCAGCGAGTGGTCAATCGTAGTCGATCGTAGTGGTAAAAGTTCGATTCGATTTACACAAGCAACAAGGCTGGGGGTCGGAGAAGCGTTCGTTGTGGTGAGGAAATTGAACTTGGGTCTATCATTAAACAATCACGCGGTGGTGATTTTCTCGCTGACTCACGGTACGGAATTCACTTGACTTCACTTTCCACCGGATCGAATTGGTGCGTGAGTAAAGGGGTTCGAAAGGTAGCGAAAAGGGCATGGGGAATGGGAATTATCTTAAAGTACTGAACGCCAAGGAAAACTTTAAATATTATGCGAAACATGGACAGGAACATGAAGACAATGGGTTATTTCTGTAGTTTGAGGTATTAAGTTTAAAAATACTATGGACCGGTTCTTAAAACTAAATTCTCCCCTGATTCTGGCGTCTATGAAGCTTTCTTCTAAAATGGTCACGAGCAACTGTATAACAACATTCATGTTGACCAGCCAGCATCGTTATCATCTAACTATTTGGCTGACAGATACGGAACGATGTAGCCGCTATATCCCCCAGGTTTTCCTCATACAGAATCTCGTCCAGAATCTTTGTGTTTGTACATTAGAACAACTTGTTCTTCAAACTTAAACTTGACTTTAACTGTATGTCCTCGTTTGATGAAAAAGCCACAATCCAAATGATCCCAAAAAATGTGCCATTGACAACAATGCGTTCAAAAATTTCTCTACCGAAGCCTGTAAAACGCAGATGCATTGATTGGGTCCCCTGTGCTTTTCATCAACCATCAAACGTCAACCACACACGTATCATCGTTACCACCCGGAGGGGCATGCTACTACACGCTACGGAAGCACTTGTTGCCGCCTACCGGTTGTGGTGACGCTCACCACCTAGAGGGTAGATTACTTGACAGAGTTTAACCTTCTTCCCGACATCCAGATCATCAGGCGGTGCTGGCCGTCGCCACAATCCGTTTCGGGTGGCTCATCTGCTCTCTGCGACACTGGAAGCACATTATACGCTCCAGGTCCACGACGCCCCATCACCGCAACACTTTGCCGAGGGGTAGAGTTTAATGTTACGAATTTCTTTGGTAATGAAAAAGGGGCTTTGTTGGCTTCATTTAGACGCGGGCTCGGGAGGTCTCGTCGGTATCAAAATTCACCGGACGGTGCTGAAAGTGCTCCAAAAGTTAATCCTCTCAAAAACATTCGCATCTTTGCTATTCGACACGGGCTAGTGGCATTCGATAGGGGGTCGCCTGTTGGAGGTGCTTTTTTGTTTGTTATGGAGAACCAAGCTGAAAGAAGTTCGTTCAGTTACTTTTCGGATGCGGTTTTTGTGGTTCATATGTTGCGCTTGGTGCTCTCCCGTCTTTAATCCGTGAGAATTGTAGTTCAGAAGTCACTGTGTTACTTGTTAAAAGTTGACAGCTTTTATTGTTTTGTCGCTCTGTTGTTCATCAGAATCATGTACACAATTTAATTCTCCTTTTTTTGTTGTTGCTTCTGCTTCCAGAAATACGCCACCAACAGTTCCGGCTAAACATGTCGCGCGACTACGATCTGATGGGAGTACCCCAAGACAACCCGGCACTCGTCAAGTACGTGCGGGACATTCACATGAAAAAGTACCCGATGACGTTCATGCGCAACGCTAATGCACCGGTTGAGCATTTGAACTTTACCAACCGGCACGAGCTGACACCGGAGATGGCACACCTGATATCGGACCTGCTCGGCCGGAAGCGGTTCGGTACGTTCTTCCAATCGCTGACCGGCAACAGTGACTCGATGATGACCGCACCGTGGCTGGCGGAGACGATGAACTGGGGCGGCTACCTGGTGGAACCGGATCCGCGTAAATATTTTTCGCTACGCAAACAGAACGCCTTCCGCTCGAACGTGCAGGTCATTCATGCGTGCCTTTCGCCAAACACCTACCCGAAGGAGGTAATTGAAGCGGAGCTTTTTTTTTTTTTGCTGTGTTTATGTGTTGAATGGACCAACTAATCGGCCGGTATCATTTATCGATCCGTTAGGTGACGCTGCACCACGACGACGACAGTGAGGTGCAGATAAACAGCGTGCTGGACGAGGAGACGGAATGGTTTCACCCGCGGGTCAAGTGCTTCCCGGTCTACACGCTAATGCTGGCCGTCAATCGAACATCGATCGATTTGCTTAGCCTTGGCTGCCACGGACAGGAATTGCAGGTGAGCTAGCAAACGTTTGGCTGGATTGATGGGTTCTCTGTCACGCGTATTCGATTGACCTTTCCGCGGGTGGGAGTTTTATTGATTCTTTTGCATTACTGAAGAATATTAAGAGTACCAGGCTTAGGCCCATCTACCAAGTTCATTGAAACAAATGTTGCAGTAGGAATAGACCAAAAATTATCATTAATATTTCTGATCATATGCATAAAGATGTATCTGGTGGTGCAGATCTTGAGTATACTCTAGCGAAAGCGACAATAGTTTGTTTCTTATAGGCAGTGTTGCTAAAATGATCCTGATATGTTGTTGATACCCTTTGTCTGCAGTGTAATAATGTTTATTTTTTATGTTTTAGATCCTTCAAACCATCCCCTTCGATCGGGTACACATCAAAGTGATTTCGATTCATCTGGTACACTACTACGAGGAGGACGAGATGATGATCGACGTTGACGAGTATGTGCAAACGATTGGACGCTTCCTAATGAGCAAATCGTACAAGCTGGTGCGCAGCATGGACCGCAACTTTATCTACCAGCATCTGTCGGTGCTTTCGGCAGCCAAACAGCGCCAGCGACAGCAGCAACAGCAACAATCCTTACCGATGGCTGATCATGCGCTACAGCAGCAACCCGCCCTTCCAGCCCGTGGAAATGCTATCAGCTCTGGCGAAAAACCCGACGCAACGATGGCGATCCGTAAGGGTCAGGACGTGGGCATCAACAATGGTGGCAATGGTGGAAAGCTGCCTATCACACCTTCAGCGATTACGACCACAACAGTAGCAGCCACAACAACCACCACGACCTCGACGCCAGTATCGTCCACTAATGGGGGAAATTTGGGTATGAGCTCGGAACGATTTGACAAGCTTATGTTGCTGCGTGGTGGAGATTCGGAACCGTTCGATGGTGTTGATACCGAGTTGAGCGTGAGTTCAGCCGATTCCAGTGCACCGGAGGAAGCATCGGATAGTGATGATGTGATTGAGCAGGACCAGCCGGACCAGCAGCAATCAGACAAGGAAGCGTATGTGGATTTGGAGCAACCGGCAATGACACAACCGCTGGACGAGATGGAAGATGGATCGGTACGTGTTGCTGGTTCACCACCACCACCGATGGTAACGTCACTTAAATAAGGAGCCTCACGAGAGAAGGAGTGCGATAGAGTGAGAGAGCCAGTACGCTTCAATCGAATTTTATCAACTTAAAGCTACCAGTCCAGCATTCCACATTTTCACGTATTGTTTACACCTTAGCTGGTAATAATGGCGTATACGCTTTTCACGGAACCGCCCCGTGTACAGTAGCGTATAGCAACATTGTCCCAGATGGTGATATAGAAATGCCTTAATATTTTCCAGATTTTATGTTTTTTTCATCGATAGTTTTCATAATTGAGTAGTGTGACCCACGTACATACTGGGTCATACGAAGCGACAGTAATTAGCAGACGTTAGGATACAGTGAACTTCAAAACGAAAATTCTACGAACAAAAATGGGAATATGCATTTAATTGTTTTCCGGCTCACCTTCCGGAATGATATATAATAACCATTTTTTTCTTCTTATGCTCCTTTTTGTTTGCTTTTCAAATTCAATTTACTTCTTGTTTGGAACGGCCTGAAATTTAATTTGTTGTAAGAAACAAAAAAACTGATTTTAATGGAATCATGCAAAACGGAAAGCAATATAAGAAAGCACTCTCTATCCCATTTAGTAGTATGTGTAGAACCGTAAAATATGATCGTTTTTAGATAGCAACAGCAGAAGAGCAGACTAGTGAACAACGTTAAATGAATTGTGAAATTTTAAGAACACTTCTACAAACGTAAATGTCGTCCTCTAGCCAGGCTACCGTTTGAATTACTAAGTTTCGGAAGTTAACGTGTTTAAAAAGAACTAAAATCTAACGAAGAAAAATACGATTCCTTTAATACATTTATTATCTTGTGCACTCGTTCGAAGCGTATTTACAGAAAGTTACTATTGATATAGGGAAGAAGGAAAATGGCGTTTTTGTTAACTTTTCGACGCAAAACTATTGGAGAACAGTGTAGCGGAGAAAACGGCAGACGGTTCTCCATACCTTTATATATCTATACATATATTTATACACATGACTTTATATCGTTAACGATCTGCTCTCTTAAATAGGGGTTTCTTTTTTTGTTTCTTCGATCACGTTCGTTGTTTTAGACGTTAGAAGAGCAACCGAATGCGCGATGCGTTAAGAATAATGTTCCATGTAAAACCTTTCTTTCGGTAGGAAGGAAAAAACGAAACACTGAAAAGCGCTCAACACAAGTGATCTACCATATCAGAACGCTGAATGATTCCTATTTAGAAAAAAAAAACGTCCCGTTTTGCTCACATGACAAAAACACAAACCCTCTCTCTCTCTCTTTCTATTTCTCACAATAATATCAATTATTTCCTGCTGCGTACTATAGTGTTACGAGTGTGAAGAAGATTTTACAATGCATTTGCGCTACCCTCTAATCGAATGGAATTATTAGAACGTTGGCGTTTGAATCTCAACCGGTCTCAAACTGAGTACACCGGAAGGAAAATCGAGAAATAATGTAGTTTTATACATTCGCAGCCAACGGATATCAATATCTCTGCCTTTTAGTATCCGGGTTGGGCGGTTTTCCATCTCTCTAAACCGGAATCCATCCCCCCTTCCTCTCTTTTTATATCGCTAAGCAAGAATTAACAATAAGAAAATTGTACACCTTTACCTACACACACCCTTATATTACTGACCGCGGTTGACACACGAATTACGATGAAACGAAACAGAACAATCTTGGGACAATGTAATAAAGACGAACGAAACATTATCTTTTACTTTAACTATTTGCTTTTTCTTTTGCTTTTCTTGTGTAGGGTTGTGCTGAGAAAAAGAAGTAATCGTGTTTTGGTGAAGTAGTTAGATGTCATGCTCAAATCCAACGAATTAAAGAAAATCGATGAAAATGATTGCTTCCAAAGAAAACAGCGCTAGGTGAATAGTAAAGATAAGATCCTCCTTCATTTCAAGTTAGTATTAGTATCATCAACAAACTACGTTTCTATTAAGTTAGTCAGCCAAGACATCCATTCCTTCGTCGCACAGTGCTTTGCATGCCCTCGTGCAACATGTATCGGGTTAATGGCATCGCACAATTTTTGCAGTAATGCTGGGTCACGCATCCTCCACACGGCCGCCGGCCACCCCGATGAATAGAGCGCACATACATGCTGCCGGTGAAGCGTGCAATCAAGGCCGTATCACAAGCAAAACCCCCATATTCCTGTAGGATGGAATGAGTTACCCGGGAACGATACTGCGCAACACTTGTGTGTTCAAGGATGTTCACACCAAGGCGAGGTGTACTCTGAAGCGTGTATGCTTTTGATGCTTCATCATCACCATCGTAGAGCTTTTAGCATGCTGCCGTGCTCTCTCGCCAGGAAGCAAGCAAAGGCGGCAGAAAAAAAGAGGAAAGTGTTAATGTGAAAACAATTGAGAAGGATGAAGATTTGACGTCTTTGTACGTCCGTCCTTCGGGAGCCCATTTCCTCCTGGGATCCAATGTTTGTTTGTTGTGTCAAGATCCCGGTGTGGGTAACGGGAGACCTTGTGCTTGCACTGTGGGACATGGATATGGGTTATGTTGTACATATGTTTTACTAGAGCTCTTTCGAGATGTTTCTGTTTAATACTATATGTTGTCCGATTAATATTGAGATCATACTATGCCGTTTCATGGTAACGTCATGAGAATTACACCGAACAACCTAGATCTTTCGATAGTGCTTTAGGACGCAAGAGGCATTATATGGATTACGATCTTTGCTGATTAAATAATATGAGTACATTTACCCTTAAAACGGGATATTTTGAATGATCAGTCTGAGCTCGATTTGATGCAGCAAAAGAAATTGTTATCCGGGTTCTTCCCATCATACCAAAGTAAACGTCAATGTAGGATTTACAGGATAAAGACATAAAAACATAGCAAAAAACAAATAAAAGATGTTTTTTTATGTTGCCTTCCCTCCCTAATCTTCACATAGCTGGGGCGCTATGTGTGTGTGTGTGTGTGGAAAAGACAACACCGTCGGTCATAATGCGTGGGAATGTTCGCTTTCCGCGCGTGGCGAAATATGAATTTTATCAATGAGCAGCGCCAAGGGCGCATCTACGTCAACAGTTTGAACAAAACGGTGATGGTAGTGTGCGGGCGCATCAACATACAAGAAAAACGAAACAAATAACAATATTATCAACACACACACATTCATAAAGCGTTTTTTTTTGGGAACTGTGTTTCCTAAAGGAACTGAAGGTGGAGTCTGCGCTGTGGGCGACTGTTCCCAACTACTCGCTATCGATCGCACACCGTCCCGTGTGTTGGTGTCAGTGTGAAAAGCGCAACAGTGTGTTTATGCTCCCCAGCATGGTGGTTCGCTTCGTATGGGCTAAAGGAACTCACCAGCACGGCACGGAGCCCCGAGTGTCGATTGCCATTCGACTGACAGTCGCGAAGTGTCATTCGCCAGCAAAATACGCACCGACGTGGAGGACGACGTAGGGTCGCACACAAGCATATAGGAACTGCTTCTTTTGGGATTCGCCAAAACAAAAAGCATCCCAAAGCAAAGCCTTCTTCTTAACGTGTAGTTTGGCTATCGAATCGGAACGAATAGACTAAACTCTGTACATTAAATCTATGTGGAGTCTGTTTTCTTTACCCTGTGCAGAAAACAACTAAACTCACACAGCCTCACGCTCTCGCAAAACAATTCCTGTAGGATGGAATGAGTTACCCGGGAACGATACTGCGCAACACTTGTGTGTTCAAGGATGTTCACACCAAGGCGAGGTGTACTCTGAAGCGTGTATGCTTTTGATGCTTCATCATCACCATCGTAGAGCTTTTAGCATGCTGCCGTGCTCTCTCGCCAGGAAGCAAGCAAAGGCGGCAGAAAAAAAGAGGAAAGTGTTAATGTGAAAACAATTGAGAAGGATGAAGATTTGACGTCTTTGTACGTCCGTCCTTCGGGAGCCCATTTCCTCCTGGGATCCAATGTTTGTTTGTTGTGTCAAGATCCCGGTGTGGGTAACGGGAGACCTTGTGCTTGCACTGTGGGACATGGATATGGGTTATGTTGTACATATGTTTTACTAGAGCTCTTTCGAGATGTTTCTGTTTAATACTATATGTTGTCCGATTAATATTGAGATCATATTATGCCGTTTCATGGTAACGTCATGAGAATTACACCGAACAACCTAGATCTTTCGATAGCGCTTTAGGACACAGAAGACATCATACGGATTAAGGTCTCAGCTGATTAAACAATAAGACTACATTTACCCTTAAAACGGGATCTTTTGCATGATCAGTCTGAGCTCGATTTGATGCAGCAAAAGAAATTGTTATCCGGGTTCTTCCCATCATACCAAAGTAAACGTCAATGTAGGATTTACAGGATAAAGACATAAAAACATAGCAAAAAACAAATAAAAGATGTTTTTTTATGTTGCCTTCCCTCCCTAATCTTCACATAGCTGGGGCGCTATGTGTGTGTGTGTGTGTGGAAAAGACAACACCGTCGGTCATAATGCGTGGGAATGTTCGCTTTCCGCGCGTGGCGAAATATGAATTTTATCAATGAGCAGCGCCAAGGGCGCATCTACGTCAACAGTTTGAACAAAACGGTGATGGTAGTGTGCGGGCGCATCAACATACAAGAAAAACGAAACAAATAACAATATTATCAACACACACACATTCATAAAGCGTTTTTTTTTGGGAACTGTGTTTCCTAAAGGAACTGAAGGTGGAGTCTGCGCTGTGGGCGACTGTTCCCAACTACTCGCTATCGATCGCACACCGTCCCGTGTGTTGGTGTCAGTGTGAAAAGCGCAACAGTGTGTTTATGCTCCCCAGCATGGTGGTTCGCTTCGTATGGGCTAAAGGAACTCACCAGCACGGCACGGAGCCCCGAGTGTCGATTGCCATTCGACTGACAGTCGCGAAGTGTCATTCGCCAGCAAAATACGCACCGACGTGGAGGACGACGTAGGGTCGCACACAAGCATATAGGAACTGCTTCTTTTGGGATTCGCCAAAACAAAAAGCATCCCAAAGCAAAGCCTTCTTCTTAACGTGTAGTTTGGCTATCGAATCGGAACGAATAGACTAAACTCTGTACATTAAATCTATGTGGAGTCTGTTTTCTTTACCCTGTGCAGAAAACAACTAAACTCACACAGCCTCACGCTCTCGCAAAACAACAACAAGTTCCCAAAAAGAGATGCAGCGAACATTGTATGGTGTTTACATCGCCACCAATATCGTGCTAACTCAAGTGCCTAGCGAGTATTTGTGTTTTCGCAAGCAGCAAAACTTATAGACCCGTAACCCCGTAACAAATTTCGGTAAAAGCAAAAACGAACGAACGAGTCCGTCATATCAGATAACAAGGGCAGTGTGTGTGAAAGAAAGTGACAGCTTCGACAGTGGTCGTTTTTGGTCGTTTGTTTTTGTGCCTCGCAGCCCCCTTAAACATAACCACATTCATCAGCAGCTACAGCAGTGGAAGGAACAAAACTACAACCACTCCGATAGTGAAACAAGCTGGGGAAACGAGAAAGAAGAACGTCAGAAAAAAGGATAAAATAACACGCGTCACTCACGAAAAAAAAACGGATCAACAAGATTAATGGTATGTTTCGATGGGCATGCGAACAAAAATGATAATCTTATCTTCGTATCTTTGGTGTGCGTGTGTGTGTGTGTGTGGAAATGTAAAAAATATGACAGTGTGAAAGCATGTTTGTAGTCATCGATTACTATGATTGCTATTACTATTACAGCTTCCACGGTTTTGCTCCTGGTGAAGTGACAGGCGAATTGCATACATTCAGGCTGTTTCGAAAAAAGCTCATTCGAATAAAACGAGCTGATAACGAGAAGCAGTTGCTAATGAAAATTAACTATACAATTACTCTTCGGCAACAGGAAAAAGACGGAAATATGTATACACACTATCGGGCAATGGCTCTGCTTTGGCTCTTACTTACTTATTGTAATGGAATGAGTTCCAAAGCTGTGAAAAGTTTGAGACCCGTTTTCCACCGGAAGCTTTTCTAGCGCGCGCTCGCATACTCTCCCTTTTTTTCCGACCGATTCCAGCGATCCCGGGCTACAAGCGCACAAAACAGGTGCTTTCGGGTGAGTGCCAAATCCACCGTGGCCCAGGTCACCCGAAAGCGCGAGTTCCCAGACCGGGCGAGTTGCCCTCGGGCGCACACGTACGGTCGCAAACGCAAACGCTACCATATTGTGCCGTGTGTTCGCCTGGCGAACGGTTGCGTTTTGTTGCGCTCACACAGAAGGCGCTGCTGCGAGCAAAGCCGTTTGCTACGCAGTGCAGCCGCACCGTGTGCGTGTGTGTGTGTGTGTGGGGTGTGCATTAGTTGGGACCGATTTTTTGGCAACCAGCTTGCCAGAAGGACGGCAAGGACCGTCGTGCTACCAGTCCAGCAGCCCGCAGATTATTGTAGCGAAACCCAGCAAGAGCGGCCAGTGTATCAAGCGGTCGAAAAAAAAGGGAAAAGCGAGCAAACAAAAACCCTTTGCAAGTGATAGTGATTTTCAGTAGTTTTTTTTTCGTTTCGTTTTCTTTTCCTTTTTTCCGTTCGTCCTGAGTTGTGTTCGGTTCCGGTTTTCGACGGCTCAGTTAGTTTCGGTTAAGTTTTAAGAGGCAACTTTAACATTTCTTTTCACCTCGACGGGTTCATTGTAATAGTTATCTGTGTCTCGGTTTGTGCCTCTGTGTGTGAGCGAGGTTCAAAGAGGTCCTTTTTCCTTCGGTGAGCAAATTCTTTGCCAACAGCATTTGTGGTAACGTAAGCATCCATATTGAACTGGATCCGGAAGGAACGCAAACGATACAGGTGGAAATTTATTATCAAGCGAGGTAAACTAACGATAAATGTACTTAATTTTACACATATAGAGACACAAAACAGTTAAATAATTACAATCAAATCGATTTTAAACCTCCTCCGTATGCTTCCCAAACATAGCTAACGTTTTAGACTGATTGTGTAATATTTTATTCCATTTATAATAATTGCGAAATCAACTCCACTGGGAGCTGAGCAAACGTGCCTTATTAGGAGAGGAAAAATGTAAATGTGTAACACACATTCACACCGACAAAAGATACATCTTATGCATCTATCTTGTCCGCATACGGTTGTGGGTCGGAAAAAAGCTTTTGCTAGCTCGTAAAGGTGGAGACGCCTGGTGGCCCATCGTAAAGGTGGAGGCGCCTGGTGGCTCATGGTAACAACAACAAAAAGAAAGGACTTACACTCCCATTGGTTGGTGTTTGTCTTGTGCCGTGTTTGTGTGGGTGGGTTTTGTGTCCGTCATAGCGCGAGCAGCAGAATATTGAGATGTTATGTTTTGCAGAAAAACAAAACCTCTATGAGTACCTTCGAAAGCTCGTGCGCTGAGTCCTCCGATCCTCGTGGGTACTCATGCTGACGATGTTTGCTAGTTGCTCTCGCTGTATTTATGTACACACATACACCGTTTTGTGTGCCTAACGGTACACAGATCGAAGGAAGAAGAAGCTCCTACCACACTCACGAAAAGATAATAGCAAACAACGATTCGGGGCGAGCGCAAACACAGCGAACGCTTCACTTCTGTCCTTCTCTTCCATGTTACGGAATGTCCTTTCACCAATACCTTGAAACACAACACAACCTCCCGTCCTGTCTTTCTCCCTTCTGCCTCGTTTCGCTTTCAGGCTCTGTAGAACCTGTTGACTTGTCGTCGGAAGCATTTGCGCCGGAAAGTATGCAAAATTTGCTCCGTGCCGTTTGTATCGGGCAGTGGCAGCAGTGGGTGGCTTATCGCTTAGCGGCAATCCGGTAAGCGGTGCCAGTTCCAAATCCGACTGCAAAGCCTTCGGAGCTTTTCGGCTTGCTTGCCGGGAAAAATGTAGCGTAACGCGGTGCGTGCCAACATTCGATAAGCGAGAGGTTTTCTGTGTTGTGCGTTTTTCAGGTGATTTGTTACCATTTTCTAAATGGATATTTTGCGTGGCATTGAGTGGGGTAAATAGGAATTGGGAATTAGAATATAGAGCGAAAAACAAAAGCAAAACATTCGCAATTTCCGTGCCCAAAGCGTGTGACGTCTTGTGCTTGTTTAGATGTAGAGAATGTGAGCCAACGGTGAGATAGTTTATGTGGGGAATTTTCTTCAAATTTTCCACTTTTTCCACCCTCTCTTTTACCATAATTAGTGCCAGCTAAACCATCGAGTGGCGTGAAGCTGTTGTAAAATAAGTTTAACGACGTTGCGTTTCACCGTTTTTCGCATTTTATCAGAGACCCCATGGGCTAGCAAATCGGGTAAAGCTGTGCGCCTGTTGACCTTATCCTTTTGCTCCGGTGTCAGTTTGTTTGCACGCGACTTGAAGCAAGCAGTAAATAAAAGCTTTTATTTAAACATTCGCCCCCCCACTGAACAAACATGATAAAATCTCGTCGCGCTGTCGTTTTCTCGGTAAAGTGATTGCCTTTTGATGTCCCTTATCTTGAGCGGATGGATCAGAAAATTGTACCTTGTTAAGTTCTGTAAGCTAAGCAACAGGGTTTGTGTTATTTGCGAGTTTAAATATACATAGTTGCTGCATAAAACAGTATGGAAAAAGTGGAAAATGTTTCTTAAATTGACAATTTGTTGATAAAATACAATTAAAACTGTATTCATCAGGCTTGTGACGGTAGGGAAGTCTTGAGGCACTAGCGCATAAGTTAATTTGTGCGATGGAAAACTTTATCGAAGGCAAGGCATCCGGTACCCGTTAACCGTCCACGTACAGTGGCTTCATATTTGTGGAAACGATGGCATACCGTCACAGTACTTTCAATGTAGACCAACTTCGTTCAATGCTTAAGTAAAAGGACAAGGTTCACCTAACGCGTTTGATGAATTGGCTAGCAATTATGAAGCACAAAAGCTCCACCTTTTTGCATTGTTTATTACAATAAAAAGGAACATAAAAAACACAAAACTTCCCCATGAGAACAGTTAGGAGGCAGCTGAAACAGCTGGCACGAGTTTGACCTTCAACGGGCCGAGAGTTTGTGAACTGGCGCACATCAAACTAGAGTATAATCAATTTTGCACCAGAAAAACGGCGAACCTGGTGCCTTCATTTACATTTATATCCAATTATGCATCACCGCCGACACTGACACCGACACTGACACCGTAGCTGACATTGATTGGTGAACGGTTCAACGGAATCTGTCACGGTGAAGCGCTGTATCACTTGTACCGTAAATACTGTGCATCGCAAATTCGTGACTTTTTTTTAAAACGGACGTTAAAAATGGAGGCGCCTGGTGCCTGGAGCTTAATTACTGTTTTTCGCTATTTACACAACACAGTGTTACAAGCACGTCGTTTATCGTCGTGCGCCACTCTACCTACCCGCATAAAGTGGCATTTGGAAAAGTTTTCCAATATGTACTTCCTGTATTGAGCTTACTACTTTGCGTTACCCTGCGTGTTCTGACATGTAATGTGAAGCTGGCAATATTGAAGATTAGATACCGTTTCGCCCACGAATGTTGCCCGCAAGGAGAAAGCCATTTCGCACGGCCATAAACGAACGCTAGCGAACGGATCCCACTTCATCGGACGACATCTCTCGCTTCGATGGAAGATGGTTTGACAGATCTCCCGGGAATTAGACAGCTTCATCGATGAAAGGCTGAACGAACAGGGCGAAACTCTTCCACGAAGAAGGCAAACCTCATCCTCTCGGACGGTGCACGAGCACGGCCAGAAATGAAAGTCACGTTCGATCAGCCCCGGAAGCCCCGAACCAGAGGCAAAGCGGAACCAATTCGAGAGAGGGATCAGAGATGGATGGGCAAACTGTTTGATGGGCTATTAAGAGCGGTCGACTTTTCCGTCGACCCAATAAAGCCTACACACAAACACGGTTTTGCTGCTGTATTGGGGTTGGGCGCCGATCCAGATGGTGCGGGTGCCGGGCGTCACGATCCTGCATAACTGATGTCCGTTTCGTGTCCACCTGGTGCTGGAGCACATGCGCTGGGCTAATAATTCCAACCATTTCCTTGCCTGCTTTTTTTTGCTCCGGGATGGACTCCATGGAAACGCTTTGGTGCTGAAATTAATCGATCGACTCGGAAAGATCCAATCTAATAATGCGTGTTTTGTCACTCTTTTTCTCACCCCACAGTAACGTATAGGTAGCAACTTCAAGAGCACAGGTTGGAAGAGTACGCAACACAACAAAACCCCGGTAAAAACGCCAACAACGGGAACACTTTAAAGTGATGATCTAGAGCGCAAATATGTCAAATACTGACACATCGACGACAGTGGCAGCATGGACAAACACTTGGCAACACTTGATGATGGCCGCCGGTCTGCTGGCGCTGCTACTACTATCCGGCGGTGGCACTAACATCCTCGTCACGGCCGAGGGCAACATCGGTAAGTTTTGTGTGTTTTCTTTTCGTTTGTTTCCCCCTTTTTTTCTCCTGCTGGATGAGGCTGTAAAAACGTTTTTGGGGAGGAAAACTTTTTCCTCGATCGATAAGCGTACACAAAGCCGCCCGGTTTTCATCACTCAATTCAGCTACGGAGGTAAAAGACTCGAGAAGGCCCCCCCTAGAATTATTTGTGTGTAGCACCTGAATGAGGCTGTAAAAACGTTTTTTGGGAAAGAAAACTTTTTCCTCGATCGATAAGCGTACACAAAGCCGCCCGGTTTTCATCACTCAATTCCGCTACGGATTCTGTTCCTGGAAAAAAGGAATTCGGGATGCGGCACTCGCAGCTGTGAGCTGAATTTTAGATGTAATTTTACGTCCCGATGCGTGTCGTGTTCGTGATGGTTGGTTCTATCTCGATTAAGATGTGTAATGTGGGTCGTTGTTGCTGTTATCTATCCGGTTCGGTTGGGTGCTTACGTAATGAAGCTGTGTACCCACTGACAGCGTTACGGTTAAAAGTATGTCAGGACGTTTTTATGTCATATCAGCACGCGTGACTAGATGGTATGCTAGGCGCACCTTTACGTAATCCGATGTGTGGAGCGAAGGAATCTATTGCTTAAAGATTGTCAAACGTTTTCTTTTACACTTTTACAAGAGGATTGTCTGCTTTGAATCTTCTTTTGAAGTGTTTTTGTGCATGAAAAACTGATTGAATGTTAATTTGGGGGTTTGTTAATACGGAAACGGATTATTTGCATAGCTTTAGGCGCTCTTTATTTGAATAACAATCCCTAAAGTATGCAACCCAAAGTAATTAATTACAAACAACAAGCAAATTGCTTAAGAATACAATTTAAACATTTGTTTGAACGTATAATTTAAAGATGTGCATAATTGTAGACATTATTAAAACGAATCGTAAGCATTTTCCTTTTCCTTTCACTTCTCATTTATCTCTTGATTCCCCATTTATGAGTTCCTTTTCTTGAATGAAGATATTTGAAGGATGTGTTCAAAATTACATAACTTTAGGCGCTCTTCATGCAATCTGTTTAAATATTCGCCCTAAAGTATGCAATCCAATGCTAATTTAAAGCATATTTAATTTAAAATATGATTTGAACACTTTTTTTCCATGAAAAAGATAAAAACTTTTATGGTAAACCCTATAAAAAAGCATCGTGTATTATCACGTTCTTAGAAAAACAAGCAAACTCTCCTTCTACGCTCGTGACGTACGAACGTTTAATATATTTGAAATGATCAACACGCAAAACACTTCCCTCCAATTGATACGTGCATTCAAGAAACCGTGTCCGAACCCTTATCGGACACATAAATTGCGTCACGTTGGTAGCAAACAAAGCAAAGCAACAAAAACTCCAACTATGATTTACTGACTGTTGCATAAAGACTTCATTCGTTCTATTGATGTTGTGTACGTGTTGCGTCCGTGATTGCCCGACGACCGTGTGTATATGTGTATGTGTGTCTGCTGGTCCGCTGCGCAATGCACCTGCACCTGCAGCATAAAATACTCCCACGCACATACGGCTAGCCTCGATGGCCTTGAATTTCCCGGATTCGGATGCAGCAGCACCGTTCCCTGCCAGGCGCAATATTTGCGTACCAAATGGGGCTAGTTTCCCGGCTCGGTGAGCACTCCGGATTACGGGAATTAAGGAGTTAATTGGATTTTTTTTTCTGTTGGTTGCATTTTTTTTCTTCTTTTCTGCTGTAACTGCTACTGCTACACCTTCGGCGGGCGAAGGAATGCCTGGGTTTGAAGCACGTGATTGGATTGCTTCTGTGATGCAAGTTTCTATTAATAACAAGGGCGGCGGGAGCGCTGCTGTACGATGCACTTTATGCTAATGCCGCAGCATACTGGTAGAATTTTATTTGCACACGGAGTCCTTTCTAATGAGATCATTCCATGCCAGCGCATGATTCAATTTCGGTCAATGCAATAATATTGCACCGTCGAGGAAGTTTAATTTTCCCCCGGGTCCGCATCCGGTTTGCATTGGCATCGTTTGCATCGGAATTGCATCATTGCAGTGTGTTGCACACTGTTACACACAACACACACGTCTTGTTATCGCAGGGTTAGAGTTCGAGTTTTCATTCTCCCCATCGATCCCTGACAGTGTGCCGGCATTGTCGCAAGAGTTGCTGTAAAAATATGTCACCATCGAAGGGATCTTTTCTGATGAAGCGGAAAAAGAAGTCTAGTAGGAGTAGCAGGATCAGATCCTAGGATCTGTACCCTGGTTCGCTCAGCCAGTTGGTATGACAGGATTAAAATCAAAATCGATGTGCTAACGGCGACGGTTTCACTTCGCACGACCCCCCCCCCCAAAGGCTCGAAGACCGTGATGGTAGTCCATTGTGCTTGGTTGTGCCTGAGATTGGATTAATGCTGCAGGTGGGCTATTAATGCCCTTTATAGGACGGGTAAAAAGGGAACCGAAAGCGGATTAAGTACGCAGAAAAGGCTTCCGAGAAATAATACCTTTCCAGTCGTTGGTGGTCTGGGTTCGTTCATTTAGATTCATCGTCCCAGAGTTAGAGGAATGGTCGAGTCGTTGGAGCGGCGACGGTTTGTTGATTATATTAAATGATGTCCTGTTTTAAATTATATTTTGTAGAAAGATTAATACGTATTGGAGAATTCTTCCGGCGCTATTTATGTCATTGAATCTCCAGCAGTTTACGCCTAAATGTAGGCAATTCGAGTTACGAGTCCTTGCGACATGTACTACTAACGCTAATAAACGCGAGTAAAGTTAAGTAAATTGTCCTGTAAAAGAAATTGGGTAAAAGACTCGAGAAGGCCCCCCCTAGAATTATTTGTGTGCAGCACTGTAATCTGTCAAATTTGTCGCACAGTGTTTTTTCATGCGGTCAAAATTTATTAAATAAATACAATATCTATTATTGCTTAAAATACTTTCCAGACACGGAGCGGTCGCCCCAGAACGCCCATATAAGTTACCGGGCAACATTGCCAAAGTCCAAACATGTGTCACAGCCTATCGATCGACGATGAGTAATTGCCCCAGAACGCCCATACGAGTTATAAGGGAAAGTTGTTCGACATCAAAGGGGCGGTTTATTGGCCGAATAGTTCATCCGTTGCTAAACTGAAGAGATGAGATGATCCTTCGCCATCAAAATAAGAGATTATGATGAGGGAAGAGTTATTTAAATTCCAAATTTAGCCTTTTTTTCCTTCAATTCATTCATCTTTTTTTGTCCTCTCAGAAGATCATCCGCACCCATAGTGATGTCTTTGCGACATGTGCTGCGAGTTGCATACTGTTAGGCGTTTTTCCTATAGGGACCAACCATTTTCGTCAGGGGGGGGCCTACTCGAGTCTTTTACCAGAAATTGTGCTAAATAATTGATGTGCCTGTCCTTTTATGACCTTGTAAACGATTCCTTCCTGCGATGTACGATGGTACGATAATTAAATAAATGTATTTTCCACCTGTTGTAGACGATACGGCGATAAATAACCATTTTCCACCAACTCATCTGCGTCACTGCAGAGGTGTGACATCCGAGTAGTAGTAGTGGTAGTAGTAGTGGTAGCAGTGTTGGCATAGGAAGCGTACCCCAAAAAGCGATACACAAAATGGAACCAGTATTAATTTGTAACATAATCCACACACACAGACACACCGGCAAGAGAGATGCTCGAAGCCATTTCCTATCAATTTTGTCGATTAAGGGCAAAAGAGATGATACAAACAAACAACCGTGCGAACAAGCACTTTTCCTGGAGGCAACCTACGTCGGTCCTGGTCGGGTGATTTGTCTGAGGATTGTTGTTGGTTAGGTGACGTGTAGCAGGAAAGCTGTTTATTGAAAGCGAGGACTATCGATGTTATCGATACCCAAGGAAAGCTCTCGTCCATTTTTAGTCGATCCTTTCTGGTGCCTGTACATCGACGCGATTATCGGTCGGAGAAGCATTAACATTGGACAAGGACAACTCGCCATTGCTTAGACTGGCGATGGCGGAATGTCATTGACAGTCTCTAAGTTGTCCGTTTTGGAATTTCTGTGCACGAAAGGTACCGAATATGGAAAACTCTCGCGGGCTCCTAGGGATAATGACAATTTTTGTATCTTTTGTTGACCCTCGATTACAATCACACGATAACAGATCGGTTCCCTTTTTTGTGCTTGGGTGGGTCCACTTGAGCTTGAGAGGTAAATCTCCGCTGCTCAAGGTAAAAACCACAACCACAAGTGGAAGTTTTGCAAAACCCTTACAATCATTGGCAGGAGAAAGAATGTCAAGTGTTTTGGGGTCGGACATCGCACACGTAAGCCGCTTAAGTAAGATTACTCTTTAGCTGGGTGGAATGTTTATCGTTCAATGTACTTTACTAAGACTTCTCTTTTACAATTTCTTAGTATACTGATAAATTCTTCAATAATATAGAAATTTTCTTCTAACTCATCCAACATACACTAGTGGTTCCCACGAGACCACCTCACACACACACGAACACGCAGTTACATTATGCTCTTGATGGGTGTAGAAAATGATAATTTATTCCCAACATATGCGCCGCTCGAGCGCTTTGAAGTACTCTGCTCGCCTCCATAATCGGAAACCACCTACCCCGGGGAGTGTGATAAAATGGAGCGTACGTGATTAAGGTTGTAAATAAAATGCGGCCAAGATGGGGAGTAGAGCAGGACCGAATTACCTGTTGGTTGGTTTGAGCAGCGTGAGCTTTTGAAGTCAGCACCAGGGGATGTGTCTTTTCGTGCCTTTTCGGGGACTGTTTCCAGCTTTGGGAGCTTCGGGAGTGTGGGTTAATCCGAGTGTTCTTGTTAACTTGAAAACCTCAAGGTTAAATTACTTCTAGTGAGTGCTTAATGAATTTGTATCATGTTACGCCTTACATTATGCAATCCGCGCAAAAAACGTTAGTTTTTTTCGTGCATTAAGCTAGTAATGTGGGGCGGCCCGGTGGTATATACGATAACGGCGCCGGTCTTCATACGGCAGGACCGGGGTTCGAATCCCGACGGACCGCCTCCCCGTACGCAGGACTGACTATCCAGCTACGGGTAAAACTAAGTCATAGAGAGCTAGCAATAGCAAGCCAAGACCTCACGAGGTTGTAGTGCCAAGGAAGAAGAAGAAGAAAAAGAAACTAATAATGTTGTTAAATAATTAATCTGTCTGCCTAAATACTTACTAAAAGCGTGAATAAAGTTATAAATAATATGATCCAAAATGAGAATAATCGTTCCATCCGAGCTTTTAGCTTGTTTCTGTCTGGAAATCGAGTGTGAGCTAGTTTTAGTGTTCCTGTTAACCTAACAATCTCAAGATTAAATTGTTTCTAACATCCCACAGAAAACTCTGGAATGTATCAACAAATCGTGAACGTAAAATCGCCTTAAAGTATGCAATCCGCATAACAAAATTACCACTTTATTGCCATATATTACTACACTAACGATTTTAAATGAATAATCTTACATTAGACCACCAATGTTTATTAATAATTACCCTCCTAATAAGCAGCTGACGCCAAACGTCACTCGAAGCTTTCAAATGACACGTGATCTAAATTTAAATCCAGCTGCTTCTGTCCCAATCAATCGATATCGGTGTGTTGCTGGTACGCTTGGAGTGACAAAAATAAACCTTTTATTGTGGTTCTATCCTTCGCATTTCACATACTACGACAAGATATAGCACAATAGCACAATGAAGCCAAGACAAGAAAAGAAAATTGCGAAGAAACCTAAGAACTTCCATTCTTGGGACTGTAAAATAGGAAATCAGAACCCGGAAGTAACACATTAAAAAAAAGCCCACACCATCCACATAACACTGACGTACGCGTATCGTGCGGGTATACCGTTGGTTGGTTGTTTGCGTGTGACCACCACCCGCACGAATGCCAAAGGTTGATCCGAATGGAGGACTCTAAACCAACAAACCCACGCACCATTCTCACCTGGGAGGCTTTATCAGGAAACGGGCTGTTTAAAAAAAAAGGACAAACAAATGTTGCCAATAAAATATTGTCGTGCTAAAGCAAAACAAACCGTAGGGAAGGAATTATGGCGGTTTCGGAAGCCAAGGATCTAAGGACGGCTGAAAATACCGGTCCCAAAACTTTTCCACCGCCGGTTTGACGTCATTCGCCTTTGATGGGTGAGCGAGTAGCTCGTGAGTGCCACTGCCCGGGTTCCACTCATTCGGCGCTTTCGGAACTCACGCTGTCGGTTGACTGCGTCAATTTGACAGCTTATCACGTTCGTTTTGTTTGTTTTTTTTTTTTCTGCCAGCCGTGCCCAACAAAATGCGCAAAACAAGAACGCTAGCTGGAACCGGGCAGGGCGGAAACATCGCTTTTGCTATATTCTACTAATTCATTGTGTTGCTTTTCCCCGATGCTTATCTGCCCCCGGGCCCGAGCCTGGGTGTGTGTGGGTGCCCAACCGCCCAAGGACGGTAGAGCCTGCCGAACGGGAAAGCAGCGGGAAAATGCTTTTATTGGAATGTAGGATTAAATTTCAACAATGTAAATCACGGCAAACGACAGGTGCACATTGTTCCGGGGAGGGCCTCAGGAGGGCCGGTTGTTGTTGTACCAGACGATTCCATTTCCAATAATAGACTACAGGCAAAACTGTTATACGCCATTTTGCCAGTTTGCAGGCGTTACACCAATTAAGTTGATTTGGGCGTTTGATATTCGCACGAACGGCGACGTGATATTCGCACGGGATTCTTAATACGATTTAAAGCTTTTATTATACTACAAAAAAAAAAAGTATAATAAATTACATTGGTTCGTTCTTCCCTCTCCGTCATTCTCGTTTGACGTCATTTAGCGTTAAAATGTTGAGCTTCTAATTACGGTTTCCCACGCATTCGGGGGAAGGAAATTCAACGCTAAGGTACCGTGTGTCACGAACATTATGCGATGCGTGCCAAAAGACATGTTCAACATGTTTCTTACAGCGTTGTTTTTTTTTTGTTACTCTCGTCCGTATGTTCCGTAACCTTCTCTCCTAACGATGCTATGTAAATGGATCGAAAACTTTGGCCATACCCGACAGAAAAGCGTCACACGAGATGCACTGGCAAGCACCGGTATGTAAAAGTAGCGACCGAACCGATTGCACCGTGGATGGAGTATGAAATTTCTTTAGGGAAAATGGTTTCACATCTTCCGAGAGAAGCAAAACAGGTGGTATAAACGCTGGCGTTACTGCTTCGCCCGCTGTGGATACTGTGGAAAATGGTCGAAAGTTATTTTTAGCACACTCGATGCCGCCACCACCTGCCATCCCGTGCTGGTTAACAGGTTTTTATTTTATTGAAATGTTGTTTAATATTCCTCCCAGCAGGGTCGAATGACATGTGTGAATATGCGCTGCGCTGGAGTGCTTTTCGTAGCTCACCACGGGCACACAGATTCACACGGGCCGGGAGGAAGAAGTAACGTCGACTCGAGCGCCTGTCGAAATGGCGACACTAGTATGCCGATCCGTGGACCGAAGGCGCAGAAAATAGAAGGCAAAACACGGCCAGCACACAAACACGATCTGACCAGGATGGCTAGGCATCTCGTGAGCGAAGGAATTTATTGCATCAGGTCGTTTTTTTTATTTTCCCCCCACAAAAGCACAAACACACACACACATAATTGGACAAGTTCTGGCACGGAAAAGCAGCATATGTTTACTCACTTTTGGGGACGGAGAAAATTGAGTGGCTGCAGCGGGAAGCCACGTCAACAAGCGGCCCGATCTATTTATAGACAGCCGTGCAGCGGTGGAATCAAATTGAAACGTCACGACGAATCAATCGACGGACTGATATCGATCTGGAATACCTAGTGCTTAGAACGAGTGAAATGAAAGGTTTCCATAGCGAGAAGCTTTTGCTGATAAGATGATGGTTCTTGGTGAATCTGTAAATAGCAAAAGAGAGCAGTGGATTAATTTATTTAGCAGCGTTCGGCTAAAAATAACTGAGATTTCACATCAAAACATATTAAATTTCTTAGCTTTGTGAAGCGATTGGATTCCTGCAAGCGTATTTGTTTTCGTTCTCTTTTGGTCCGGCAAAATGAAATCATAAAGCTGGCGCCTAAAGTTATGCAAGATAAAGTTTTGTGCTGCGCTCTGTGAATGCCGTGAAATGGTAGTACATTAAGTTGCATACTTTCCGGCGCAGAATTAGGTCGACCGTAGTCTCCAGACAGCGATTTTCGATCAATTTTGGTCATTTATCATTATAAATTGCTCATTTTATCGTTCACCATTTTTTTGTGCGTTATGATCTGCGGTTTTGGGCAATTTTTTCGCCGATTCCCCGCTGGCACATTTTCCTCGAACGCATTTATTGACTGACAGATGACATGATCTAAGCAAAACGTAATCACAAAATAATCACCATAAATCATTGAATATCTCCTGAGCCGGTTACGTTACTTCATGCTCTTGGCGTGTCCCTCGTGGCTCTAGACGTCAGTTTTATTGCCATACAAAAAAAAACATTAAATAGCACGGGCACCGTCTAAATCAATATTTTAAGCAATGGAAAAACACACAACACAGGAAAAAAGCGCTGAAGCACTTTTCATGTCACCATCCATATGAAAATAAAACCACTCACCCTAAATGTCAGATAATCCTGTCCACAACATCCTTCATCGCACCGCAACGGAAACACAAAACGGGGGGAAAAAAACTGTAGAAGGATGTGCGAAAATGAATGTACACCAGTGTCTTTGAGACTGTCTGTCTAATGAGGTTGTACAGCAGCGGTGGGCCTTCCTGTAAGATTCCAAGAAGGAAGAAGGCTGCTCCCTGAATGTAGGGGACCTACTCTTAGAGGGATGTTTTCTTGCGGTTTGTATTGTGTGCACCGTGTTCCATTTTTGAAGCCTCGGATGTCCTTGAAGTCATCTCATCTCTCATCTGCGATACCGCCGGGATTAGCAATGGCAAAATCCCGAGAGCACACTCATCAGCAGTTTTGTTTGAATCAGAAAACATCCGACGGATCATCGTGCTGTAAACCGCTTTTCAATCCCGTGGCATGGTGGCATTGTGTGCTCGGGTTATCCAGTGTACGCTTCGGTTGCTTTCCTATCGCTTCGAGTTTGTTTATTAATGCAGTGGGATTCATCAACTGGAGCATTCATCGTCATGCCTAAGACATAACGCTACCTTTCACACGCCAAAGGTTAAAGGATAAAGGAACGAACGAAAGAGCACACAGAGGACACAGATCTTAACTCCCACTCGGCGCAGAGATACTTTCAATAATGGTCCTGCCGGTACCTTACACTGGCAAATGGTCCACGGTCCACCATAAAGCACAATGCGAGTGGGTTGCTGCTGCTCTTTACCGGGCGAAGTACCATTGAGCGCGAAATAAAAGACACCTTCAAGCGGTGGATAAGAACTTCCACCGGAGCTCGGTCGCGGTGTATTCCATTGCTTCAATACGCGATTAAAGTTATCACGATGATTTATCCGTTTTGCCAGCCGTACCTTACTTGCGTAGGATAATTATTCGCCGTCGCACGGCGTTCGAGTACAGCTCTTGTCTAATCTTTATCCACGGATCGGATTATTATCGGTGTTTTCTTCTTGTTTCACTTTCAGGTTGCCTCTTTGCGGAAACACTTTGCTTGGAACACCTGGAATGGTGCTATGATGGTAAGTATCCGTTACGTGCTTTTTACCCAACAGGTTGAATCCAGCTTCGAGAGCAACAGAGAGCGAGAGAGCGAAAGATGTTGGGACACAGTTCCACCGTTCCAAGAGTGAAGAAGTTTCTTCGTAAGCCATCAATCAAAAACCCACGGCAAAAATGTCCGTCGCTGATGGAACTAACGTGAATCCAATTAAGCGTTCGTCTCTTTGCTTTTCCCGTTCTTTCCAATTACTACCTCTAATGGATGGTCTAAGCGTGTATAAGTTCGCTAATTAGTTTCACTCCTATCTCCGGTTGCATCTCGACCATCCCAGTCGGCTCCGTAAATTGATCACCGTTTTGCGATGTCATTTACTGATCTCTCCGTATCCTTCTCGCTTGCCCTTCTTCCAGACTTCGCCTTTGGAAAGTGTCTACCGCAGTATGGGCTGGAACCGGAGGAACTGTTCCGCAAGCCGCTGGAGGAGGACCAGAGCCGCATCCTGGCGCGCATGCTCGAGGAGCTCCAGGGGGCCGGTCTCGGTTGGGAGCACCCGTTCACCCAGTGCCGCATCCAGGGTGCACTCTTCGCCATCCGCACCAACTCGGAGATCCCGCAGACGCTGTGCGCTAACCTAGCGCCGGATCCGGAGATACTGGGTCCACAGAGTCCGCTCGCATTCGTACGCTTTACGCCACCGAACGAGGAGTACGCGGACGAGGTGTACTATCCACCGCCGAAGAAGGCATTCGCGAAACAGCTCGAGTCACCGGTTGAGCTAGACATCCTGCCGGAGGTGGTACCGCTCGATCCACGGGGACCATCGATTGAGCTTGAGCGAGCGCGACTTCAAGAGCTGCAGAGAAGGATCGCGCTTGGACGCATGCTGAAGCAGTACGATGCCGACCAGCAACAGCAACATCCACCGGACGTGACTGATTATCTCGATATGGGTGCGGAGCTGAACGAGATCGAAGACAGCCAGCTGTTACCGTTCAAGGCGGCCGAAGGTGAGCGTGAGTGGGCATACGGAGCGAGCAAGCGAGGAGCGACTGGATCGGGTATCTTCCGCGACCAGCAGGCAGGCAATGATGAGGAACGTGCCCTGAAGGAACTGGTCGAACGCTTAACACCAGCTGATGTTGATCCGGAGTTTGAGTACATCTACCCGAAGACGTCGTCCTTCCGGGAGTACGCGAAAGAGCATCACATTCCGAAGATATCGAACTTTGCACCGGAAAACGTTAACAGACTGCAGCAGGAAGCAGCCGGAGCAGCGAAAGCCAACGACCCGAACGTGGACAAGTTCTACACACATCCGCACAAAGCCGCTACTCATGCCCGCAATGAAATTCCAGCCACCGGTAACTTCCGTGAGTCAGCTGTGGCAGCTTATGCTCCAGGTCCGGAAGCAGGTGGGCTGTACACCGAGGGTGGCTTCGTTTACGTTCCAAAGTCCGGTGCTCGACCAGGCAAGGATGAAGCACGTACCCTGCTGGATAACATCCTTGGCTTTACGAGACGAGAACGGCTTGACGTGAAGAAACCAGGACCGCCGGCCGCCCCGCCACCATCGAGCCAGAGTCCAAGTGAACCACCGAAGGAGATGGCACCGACAGAGGAAAAACCTCACCCGACTGCTGATGGTGAAGATAAGCGACCGAAATCGAAGAAGGAACTGTTTGCCCACACGGACGACGATCATGCACCACACTCGGTTGATACGGAGTACGCGCACGTTATCCTGAAGAATCCGTAAGTGTATTGCGTTGTTGAATTGCATACATTTAGGCGAGAACTGACTAACTGTTTCTTTTTTCGGGTTCTCCAACAGCATCGACAACTGGAAGGATGGATCACGCATTGTAGCCGCACTAGCTGAGCTGTTAAACATGCAGGGTTACTTCACGCATCCGCGAGTCGATCGGCACGAGGTTTCGTTCCGTGTGGAAGCGAACCCGGACCGCAAAACGGCTGCCGATGTCGCCAAACAGATCAACGACAGTCGCTTCAAGAACAACCTCTCGCGTCGGTTGGGTGTGCTCGTAATACAGGCCGGTGTTGGTGATAAGACCAAAGAGAACGACGTGTCTTCGCAGCGTTTGAAGCGTGTCGAGGACGGGCCGAACGTTACTCACGTGATGGCGTACATGTTTGCTGGTGCAGGAGCGGCAGCTGTTATCGTAGTCGCGATGACACTGTTCCTCATCCGCAAGCACGACAAGAAGAAGGATAAACTGGGTGGACTTCAGTCAGGCTTGAGTGGAGCCGATAGCTCGAGCAAAGACTATCAGGATTTGTGCCGGGCGCGTATGGCCGGTGGAAAAACTGGACCTACCGGATCGGATTCCCCAGGTGGACGCATCACGGCGCTAACGAAGGAAGCCGAAGCGCGTCCACCGTCGTCCCGATCGAGCACTTCCTCCTGGAGCGAAGAACCCGCGCTAACGAACATGGACATCTCTACCGGACACATGGTACTGTCGTACATGGAGGATCACCTTCGCAACAAGGGACGACTCCAGCGCGAATGGGAAGCACTCTGCCGGTACGAGGCGGAACCGAGTGCACGTGACGCGGCGCTACAGTCGCAGTGTGCTCCGCTCAATCGCCCCGGTGCACCCTTACCGTACGACCATTCGCGTGTTGTGCTGAACCATCTGGCGAATGCGGAGGGTATGGACTACATCAACGCATCCACCATCACCGATCACGATCCACGCGCACCGGCGTATGTCGCCGCTCAAGGACCCATGCAGTCGACACTGGCTCACTTCTGGCAGATGGTTTGGGAGCAGGGAGCGGTCGTGCTGGTTGCGCTGTGCCGTCTGCAGGAGAACGGTGAACCGGCGTGTGCTCGCTACTGGCCCGAGGAAGGTGCCGAGGTGTATCACATCTACGAGGTCCATCTGGTTAGCGAGCATATCTGGTGCGATGACTATCTCGTGCGGTCGTTCTACCTGAAGAACTTGCGCACTGGAGAAACGCGTACGGTGACACAGTTCCACTTCCTGTCCTGGCCACAGGGTGGTGTACCGACGTCCGCGAAGGCACTGCTTGACTTTAGACGGAAGGTTAATAAGTCGTACCGTGGCCGTTCGTGCCCGATCGTCGTCCACAGCAGGTAGGTTGATGCGATGTGCGCCTGAATGTATGCAATCAGATGCTTAGAGACCGTTCTATTGGATAAATATTAATCCCGGTCGCTTTCTACCTTCTTTTTTAGCAATGGATCGGGACGTACCGGTGCCTACATCCTGCTCGACCTGGTGCTAGGTCGCATGAACAAGGGCGCCCGGGAGATTGACATTGCCGCCACACTGGAACATCTGCGCGATCAGCGCGCTGGACTGGTAGCCACCAGGCAACAGTTCGAGTTTGTGCTTATGGCCGTCGCGGAAGAGGTGCACGCCATCCTGAAGGCTCTGCCACAGTCCACCGGCAGCAACAAGGGCTCACAGGACCAGGAAAAGGATGAAAAGGCAGCACCGGACGCAACGAAAGCTGGCGACAAACCAGTGGACAAATGAATCATCAAATGAAGAATTGTGAGACGATGCGGATGCATTTAGTTGAGCTTAGTTGAAGTGTTTCTTTTACGGTGAAACGTTATTCCTTTTTCTTATCAGATCTGATTTTAGAGCAAGTTTTGAAACCTATGAGTAATGTTATAGTTCAGTTTTTGTTAAGATGCCAAGTTAAGATTTTTATCATCGTAGTTCCGTTGTGCTCTGCGTATTTTTAACGTAGCTCCTTTGAGTATTAGAATTGATTTTCTTGATTTGTGTTTTTTAGATGAATTTAACACAAAAGTTTCCACAAGCTTAGTAATCTTCACCTAACACGGGGGGAGAAGCTATTAGCGGGAAGCGGTAAACATATTGGACAGATGACGACAAACATGCTAACGGAGTATTTCGGATGAATCGATTAAACAGAACCTACACGCAAAGCGAACCCGGATGCACGCACTCAAACGGAAGACGGCACAAACTGAACCGCAACAGGAAAACAAAAACAAAACAAGAAAAAAAAAGAAATTTATGTAAGAAACCCATACAAACACACTCACACACAAAAAAAAGATCCCGCGCACAAACAACCCCCACATGTACGCTGCGAGGACGGCATGTGCGTGTACACTGGTGTACTGTCAATTTGAGCAACCCATCAGATTAGAGCAGAAGAGAGACACCCCACCTCACATCATCTTTCGGTACAGGTGTGTACGGTGGATATCGGCCATGGTGTATCCTTGTCCCGGCCGGTCGACTTTGCCCACCAGCCTGCAAAGTGGACCGGCCGGGTGTGAGAGTGGATACGGCGGGACGCGTTACCGTATACAGCAGCAGTAAGCAGCAGTGAACACACACACACACACAATCGACACCTTCTTTTGAATATCATCTTTGCAGCGAGCAAGGACAAGGGCAAACAAAACCTCTTGAACCAACGGAAATACTTATCATTCACTACTATTTAATCGTCATCGTCACATCAACAATGTTACTTACCTGCGGTTGACCGTAAACTGGGTCATCACGACAGAAGAAAAGTAACAAAAAAAAAAACAAATCACCTATGTACCTCCTACAAACTTTACTACTAAACGTAATGACGCCGTACACTAAGCTGAAATTTCTGTTTTCCACTTAGCACATCTATGCAGACTTAGTGGCTGCGTTGAGACGTACGATAAACGGCCAGCAGCCAGATGGATATTTATCCTTTCCCCTAAAAACCCGATCCCCGATCACCCTCTACCATTACAAAGGCATACTACAAATGGAGATACAAACGTCATACATATATCTATACATACACATTATTATACATAAAAAAATATATATATATATACACATACATATATACATTATATTATATTGCAAAGAAAGAGATAGAGAGAATATGGTGGGAGCTAAAGAAAGAATGTTTCCCCCTAATGTAACTATTTTAAGCCTACTACTGGTAACCACTGGAGCTGATAATGATGATTATGGTTATATATTGAGATGGGGCAGTAAATTAGTGAATTGAAAAGTATATATTTTACCTGTTGGAAGAGCGAAGCTAGGCGAGAGGAGTTCGTTTCGTACAAGCGCGATTTAAAATCGCACTCCCCTAAACACGCGGAATTCACAGAGCACAACAAGCAAGAGGATCACAGGAGAATGCAAAACCGTGCGCAGCTATTAGGTAGGAGTAAATTTAAATTAGACAGACAGACAGCAAACCATCCAAAGAAGCAAGAGTAATATCCAAAGCAAGAGACACCGCAACAAACACGAACACGAACAGCGTTCATTGGGCAAGATCTGGAAGAGAGTAGTACAATCGAAGCGTCGGGAGTCGGGAGTGCTTGGGAAGGTAGGACTGGGAGATTAGGAAATGTGAAGAAAATATATATTTTTTGATTCCTTATTGTAGAAACAGCCAGCACACCGGTCTGGCTACTGCACACGAGGAGCGTCTGCGTCGCACGCAACACGAGTTCGCAATACTACAAATATTAAACTACCGAAAACAAAACAAACAAAAAAGAACCGGTACCAAACGGGCCAACTTGAAACATAAGCCGTCAAAAGAGTTAAGGCGCCATGTTGTGAACATTGAGCGAGGAAACTATTATACTAATCAACCAAATGTACTAAAAGCGACAGCAAAATAACAACACTAATGTAGTAGACGCGCGTGTGTGTGCAATGTGCTGTCAACCATTTAGTATACATACTCACACACACAAACAGAAAGCAGCAAAAATCTTACCACACTATACCAGAAGCACACACGAGAAGGGGACAGAAAAAGAAAATGCATTTTAGTGTTTAAAAAAGCAAACGAATTAATCAGAGACTGAGTAAAACAAAGAAACAAAAGAATTACAATTACACAACCCAAGCAAACAAAAACAAATACAAGGAATACACACGTTTCGTAAGTTTATTTCTGAACACTCTTTTCTAAAACCTAGACTCTGTTTGAAGCACAACGCGGACGCATATACGCGCTTATCTAAGTAAGAAAGAAGAAGAATAATAAACCGGATTATGTTTTACATACAACTCTACTTCAAAAACCAAAAACCAATAACGTTTGGACTGTTTCTTAGTAGTAGTATTGTTGCTTCCTTTTTTTTTGACACTTCGGTGTTTATACTGGCGAGGTTGAGGTTTCTCTCGGTCGTTCTGTTTCTGTCAGTTCAGCTGTATCTACTCCTCTAGCAAACAGTTGTAATGGTGATCGTTTCATTTAGCACATACACACATTCACTTACACAAGTACACAATCAAACACACAGAGATGTATTTATGAAAACACACTAAACGAATCGAACGGAACAAACGGAAACCGGACAAACTGCACCGCAAGTCAACACGGCCAACGACGAATGGATAAACGAGATAATGAAGTATAAAACAATGGGAAACTCATACAAATAAAAAAAAAAAACAAATCCGTAATGGATTACTATATACATATACATATATACATATATATATGATACTTTTTGAGCTATTTCACATAAATTATATAGACATATACATTCAAATGGGGCAAATGAAAAAAAAAACACTAAGGAAAAAAAGAGCGGAAACGAAAGCACAAACAAACAAAGAAACAGCAACAACCACATATGAATAGTGAAGCCGACAGGTTAGGGACGTCTTTTAAACTGGGATTTGTGAACCACACAAAAGCTCTATCAACGCGAGGCAAAGCAAAATGGTACATCCCCACTATGGAAATATATATATTATATACATACTTGCAATTATATTATACATACATTATATACTTATACAAACTGTCAATAGATATCCTCCCCCCTTTCTTTCCCAACACGACACGACACATTTAGTATACAAATCCCGTCAGGATCAATTCACCGGCCTTCCGGCCTTCCTTCACACCTTCTAATGTGCCGCCCAGCCAACACAACTAACACAATTAATCGACTAACTACAACTTTTGTGGCTTGTGACGTTTACTAGCAGCAACCGATACCGTAGATGTGTACGCCTACTTTGATGTGATTGTACAGCGGTACAGCGATAGGTGTAATTTGTACAGCGGTTACCGCGCTGTTCGTGCTGATTGTTTACTGTGCGGGTTGCATAACTTTACTACGAGCGTCTGAAGCTTTTGGACGAATTGCGCTGAAGGTATGCAATACGCCGTACACAATACATGAAAATCAACAGTTTAGCACCAGCTCGAACTAGGAACGCTAATTTGTGTTTGCTAATAACGATGTGTAAATGTGAAATTTTGAACTTTTAACACAGATGAAAGTATAAACAAGACAAAACCAAAACATTTAAATATCCTATAACATTCTTCTCCTCTTCTGTGAGGGAGAAGAAGCGCCATGGGGAAAAAACGGGGCAACCGAGCTGGGCCTGAGTAAAGAGTGACCTGCGCTGGCAGCTAGAACAAAAAGGAGCATTAAACTGCTACACTTAGAATTGAATTTATTGTTATACATATTTACTGTACCGGTTTAACACTTGAACACCCTTTTCAGGAAAGAGAAACACATACACACAGACGCACACTATTTAGCGAGTAGGGAAGATGAAAGTTATAAACAAAAGCCCCAAGCGAGAGATAGACGAGAAAGTGCGAGAGGCAGAGAGCGAGAGGGAGAGATGTGTATTCATATTTATCTTTATGTGCAACTAAATGTCCAAATGTCCCAATCAAAAAAAGCATTACATCCAAAAACGGCAAGCAGAACCGATGATGGAAAAACACACACTCACCCACACACACATTCAACACAAACACTTATACTTATACACACATCAAGCATGATGAAGAAGAATAAATAGCATATGTTTATTTGAAAAGAGCATCCCAAAACCAAACCAGCGCTGTTTACTGTTAAACTGTTTCACTGTTTGTTTCTTGTCTCTGTTTTGCCTCTGCCTTTTTGGGTGAAATCGGCATAAGAAAATGCTAACGAGAGGTAGGCGGACGGCTGGAAAGCAGCTTGCATGATATTTTCCAATCAGTGTGTGTGTGTATTTGGTTTGAGCATGTTGTGGGAGGTTGTGTACGTGTTTAGTAAATGGGAAATTCAACTATAAAACAAACGTTAAAAGATCTTTCAGATGTAACTTGTAAACCTTATGATGATGATGATGATGGTGAGAGGAAGCAACTGGTAACGAACTGGCTAAATAATAAGCGTAAACAGTAAGAAACGTATTAACATCTCTAAAACATTCTTTCATACTGACTTGTGAACCATGTATGCATGTGTTAGAATGTGTATATGTTTAGTATCTATTTGTTTTCCCGTTGCTAGTAAAATTCAGCTACAAAGCAGACAGCCAACTGTTGCAATGTAACGTACAAATTAAATTCAACCAGAAGTGCATAATGATGCAATGTGCAGACATTCTTCCTTTGTCCAGCGTATTTTCAGTAAATATTCACAGTACAAGTTTCCGATCGATCTACTTCAGTGGATGTGAGGTTAGAATTATGTTACAACCGGCTTACTTTCGGAATCCAAATCCATTCTTAGCCTCTAGCGAATGTGATTCAACCAAATATAAACTTATCTGTTTTTACCTTTGTTTCTCTTTTTGCGTAACCATACTTGGCACAAGGGTGTGTTTGTTTTTTTGGAATCTATTTTATTTGTTCAATTTTGCTTGGTAATAATAATCCGAAAATGGAAGGGAAGAGGAGTTATTTGCATTTAATTTGGGTAAGTAGAGCTAATGTTAACGTTTCCGAACGAATTGTGCGCCTAAATCTATGCAATTTACATCCTTGCAGTTTCTGACCCTGAAAGTATGCAATGTGTGGATTATTTCTTTTTTTTACAATCATCAAATATTGCATAGCTTCAGGCGTAGAAAATTTGGAATCTTCTGTAAGAAAACAAGAATGAACTTTAACCTTTTTCTCTGTAAAGCTTGAGCAATATTTACTCTGAAGAATGATGAACAGTAATAAATTGTATAACTTCAAACCGCACCAGGCATAAATAATAACCTCTAGTACTTAAGTTGATGAGCACCGACATGTCACACAATAATAAATTAATACTTTAATGTGAATCTCTCCCGCTCTCTGTCCGTTGACCGTGCGTCTCACTTACTGCATGACCTACGTGAACTATCATCTGGTCATCTTGCTGTGACCAAATGTGAAGGATTTTCACACCACAATGGCGCCCCACAGCTCGACTCCGAGGTGCTGCATAACCTTTCGCAGGCTGGCGCAATGAGACATTACGAAACGTAAACAAACTGCCACGTGTACCACGTGATCAACGACGGCGACGACCCCAACCAGGTAAGGTAAAGCTTTGAAGAACAAATATTTGTCAAAAAACAACTGCACGCATCATTAGTTATCAACTGTTTGGGAGAGAAGAAAACAAAAATCTCCCCAAACGGTTCGATCCAAAATTTGTAACGTTACAAGTCCCGCCGACCGATCGTTATGCAGGCTTTCAACAGTGCTGCCACCTTCATTAGCATAGCTGCGAACCAGAAAAGAGATGTTCCTCCGTCATAAGACCAGTCCACTTTTCGGGTGGCCATTAGGCGAGTTTCGGGATAAGCTGTGCGTGCTATACAATGCACGAGAGTGTTTTCCTCATCGGGCGGATGGGCACAGCTTGCATAATGTGCCGTCCTCCAGGGTAGACTGTTGGGTATCGACGTCCGTTGAATTAAAAATGTGTGTCGTCGCTGGGCCGACTCTGGTGAAACATCCACAGCTTCCGCACAATGGCGTCGGGCTACCGTCTTTGGTGTAAAGCTATAAAGATGTGAGACCGCTGGATTACAAACAAGATTGGCTGTGGTGGCCCATAATGAGCCTGTTTGTAGTTTGTGCACAAACTATTCACGCTTGTTCAGATATCAATGCGAAAGGTGAACAAAATGGTAATGTTGGAAAAGATTTCTGAGAAAGAAAAAAAGATGGTGTGACCTTGAGTAGAGTAAGCCGTACTTAATGTCACTTGAGACATTGTTGAGACGATGAAAAACAAAACACACAACAAACCGTTTGTGGAGAACGAGTTTTTGACAGTGAGCAACGCAACTTAAGAAGTCAGTCTTAAGAATTCGGAAAACAGATTGGACGTAGCCGTCCATTACAAAACAAAAATACTGTCTGGCCCTTATATGTCTTTAACGATCAATCCTCACAATATTGTGCTACGTATTATCTAACTTCAACAAGCAGATGTCGCTGTACACACTGTGCGAAAATTGTTCAAACATGATGCAGGAGTTAATCCGGTGAATCAGAATCAATATTAAACATCATCAGAAGTCCATAAAACCATATGTCTTGAGCCTGAAATATCCATCAACACGAACAAAAACACGATCACCTGCCATCATAGTGTGCATAGCTCTACCAGCTTGCATCTCCCATAGCAACGGACACTCGGGAGCCTGTGGTAGTGCCTTTTCACCGACGCACCACATACATCTCACCAACTTAAAACGAAAGACCCGTTGTTTGTACCTTGTTTGTTTCGTATCATCACAAAAGAAAACAAAACCGAACATGGTTTAGTATAGCTGGCACCAGCTGGCAGTGAAAAGCCTTCCGCTCACGCTCACGTTTCATCTCACTGCAGCTCACGGGTGAAAATTTACCTCACCAAAACAATCGTGAAGATGAGCGGTCGGTGAGCAGTGAGAGCGAGCGAGCGTGAGCATATCTCTGAAGCCATGCGCGTACCAACCTTTTTAGCTCAAACCATCGGCCCGGACAGTTCATCCACATTCACGTTCGGTGCTTGCGATCGTTCGGATCGGTTTCGGACCACGTCGGGGTAACGCCACTTCGAACAAGGGGAAGAAGCAATCGGTGAAGGAGAAAAGAAAAAGAAAGCTCCCGGAGCGAACAGTGCAGTTTAGTGCTTTCTAGGCGAAGAAAGGTGTTGACCCGATTCCGTGCTGTAAGAACCGGGAACCAACGCCGAGTGGCTCGTGTAGCTGTGTGTACAGTGTGCGCAGCAACGATAGAAGCTGGCATTATTATTACGGCCATCGTAACTTCAATTCTATCTTGTTCAACGCAAAAATCTGCCTTTTTTGGTGCGGTGAAAAGTGAACCAAAGTGAGAAGAAAGCAACTCACTCGTAAGCCCAAATTATAGCAAGTGAAGTGAAGTGTTACGGAAAAGGGAATGATTTAAATTTGTGTTCTTTTCCGGAAAAAAATTCAGTTAAAATATTAATCAAGCCATTCCGATCCATGATGGTGCTACGAATGCGTGACATGCTGTACGAGAATCCGCTCGATCACTTTCTTTCGCTGCTGTTCGATCTGCTGATCTTCTTCGTGAAATCCATCTACTACACGCTGGAAACGATTGCCCTCACGCTCACACCGTACCGATTTCGGAAGCTAAAGGTGGGTAGATTTTTCGGACGACTTGAATTCCGCTTGGTATGTGGAATAGGTGTGAAGAGACGTGTTGAATGCGGTGGGCATGAAGCGCGGTGCGTAACATCATCAATCACTCATTACTGGGCATAATGACCTTGTTCAATACACGGGGAGGGAACAGCGTGTGCGATCGCGTTCCTGTATGGACGACAGCGTGCTCAAGAACGTGTGCTTGATTCCACGTGCAATTAAGGGTGGCTTTTACACATCGCAACGAACACCGAACGCCGAAAAAGCATAATGAGGCATGAGGTGTTGATCATTTCAAGCGCACACCGCTTGCCTTATGTTCATTCAAGCTTTCCAAAAAGAAAAAAATAGTGTTGCACAACTTTATTTATATATTTTTAAATAGTTTAATGTACTTATCCCACATGTACGTAACTTATCGACCTTGATAAACGAGCATTAGAAGACACATCACGTCAGAACAATTATTTTCCGCGCTCCAGACGCGTTAATTTATTCTTTTACGAATGTTTTAACGCTTTGAATTTGCATTAATAACTGCCGATTGTTGGGGCTTGTACAATTGCGTGTGTTTTCAAAATTCTAAGCACATTTTATTGACCCTTTAACGTAGCTGTATTGTATTACACAATTCATCAGTTTGTTATAGAATTTATCTAAAAATTTTAATTCCATTTTTTGTATTGAGTATTTGAGAAGAAAGCCGCATCAATTGATTTGAGAATGCCAGTAAACAGGGAGCATTATTCTCAGAAGATATTACAGTACCAGGTAGCAAGTACTTAACTAGAGCGTATAAACGTGGCTAGTGGAAATGACAACCGAATGCGAATATATGTCTAACTTAAGGGGTTGATTACTACTGTCTATTATGTACTACAGTCGTCCAAAATAACGCTATTAATTGTGAATTAATCTAAAAACTATCCTTTTGTACAGTGCCTTTCAAACATTGATCGTTACATACAGTGATGAACAAAAAAATAAAAACACAAAATAGTAAAAATGTGTGTTAAAGTTTGATTAGCAAGCAGATATTAATATGCCAATTGATTTAGTTTCCATTTATTCTGTTAGCAAGGTGCTCTTATTGTTTTGTCCGTCACTGTGAGTGAATAAAATTGATTCGCAGCACGATGGATGGCTTTCTCCAGCCGTGAATTCGTGGTGCACACCGCCAAACGAATGCAACTCGATGTGCCGATCGTGCACCAACCGTGGAACGTTTCGGTTGGAATAATCGATTGATTAAGAGGCATTTCTTGCCGCTTGTTCGTAGCAATGCCTAGTCTAATGAGGAGAGGCACAATTTACGAAGAAAAACACACGATCGTCCTTGAAATATAAAACGGCTTTAGTCGCGTTTTCTTGTGCGTCATTCTGCCGAGGACATTATTCTACCACCCCGCACGAATATGGGTCAGTAGAAAGCGAAATTCTTACCGCGCCTGATCGGGCTTGATGATCGGCATTCGGCGGCTGCTTTACAAAACGTACGCCTGAAGCCCATACCGGAGATGCCTTTGACCAAACCAACCTTCAGACTGTGCAAATTGTTTTTCTCTTTCATTTTTGACGACAGATTTAATTTTTAGGAGTTGCCGTTCCCGTTATCGAACAAGTGGATCGGTGTGTGTGTGTGAACCGGTTCTGCATGAATAATGTACCACTTACCAGACGGTGCTGCTGCGTGATGCGTAAAGCCGTCCAAGACCGTTGATTGTCCTCTCTTTTTATTCCGATTTTCTTTTGTCTTCCATCTCTTCCTTTGCCCAAAAACCAATCGTGCATTCATTCGTTTGTGTAAGCAACTAAATGTTGTGGTTGATGTAGTTCGAAGGGTTTGTTGCTTTGTTTTGAGAGAGTGATTTTGTCTATTTCACCACATGATGCATTGAGGCTGGATGCACCAACTCTATCTTAAGATGACGTTAGACAACAAAAAAATGACGTTTGTTATTCTACAACTGCTAGCAACACGTGCACTAATAAGTGCTAAAGGAAATGCGCTAAAAGGGTGCTAATCAACACGAACCGACAGTTCATCCACCTTATCTTCTTTCTCGCTGCCTAAAAAACGGATTTCAAAACTCACGCCAGCCAGGTACACTGTGTTGACGTTTCCTTTTCGAACTTGCCGAAAGCAAATTGGGTCATATCGGTGCTTCCTCCCAGTCCAGTTTTACAAAGCAGCAACAGAGAGAGAGAGAGGGAAGCAAAGAAATTAGCGAACCTATGGCACATTTGCTTAACCCATCCCATCAACGGTACCCGCTAACTTTGTGCTGTGTTTTGTAAGGAGAAGTACTTGTTACAACAACAAGGAGAAATGCGCTTTTTTGTGGAAATACTTTATCTATAAGAACAAAAACTCTTTTTCTCATCCATCATAAAAGAGTTAGCTTAATGATAATTAACTTTTTCATTACCTTCGCATGTTAACGAGCCTTCGGAGCCAGCTTGTTGTGGTAGCTAGTATGAGACAAACAATTTTCTATCTTAAATTTATATTTCTATAAGACGTATTGTGTTGTACCATGTTGGGAAATAGCGTCAAACGTTTGCAAGAGAAAGTGGTATAGTTTTAATCATTTAAAATAAATTAAAAACAACCCAAACTACTGCCACTTTGGAGGCCGCTCGGCGTTGCATTACTTCATCATTCCGCTCGACCAAACAACGCCCGGCACAGTGCTTCACGGTCTTTCTCGCATCACAAAAAAACCCTCCAAATAGTTTACTGACCCCAAACGGGGGCATTAAACGAACGAGCTTCGTAAGCGAAAAATCGGATTGGAAGTAAGAGAAATGAAGCAGAAAGATTTCGCCTTATGTGACACTCCGGTGTTTGACAGCGACACTAAACGGTGAGCAATTATTAAGCGATCGTTGATTTGCGCTGATCAAGGATGCTGGGTCGGCGATTCGAGTGACAACGAACTCGCAGTCCGGGAAAGCAATTATGGGGTGACAGGGTGTCGGGAATTGGAGCGGATGATATTTTTATGCTGGCTAGCACGGTACTGTTGGTTGGGCATTACTTAACCCTAAGATTGCTCATTCAAATCACTCAAATGTGTAATTTAGATGCAAAAATACATAACAAGCTTTAAGTCGTAAAAAGCTGCACTTTGACGCCCTTCTGCAGAAAGCTCCCGTAGAGCAAAAATGGTAAAAGTTTGGCAGCATTAAGCGTACCGGCGCCGTTACAGGCAACGTTTCTTTCTTTCTGTTACATAAAACGGGTGGAAGTCACAGTGGCGACACAGAAACTATGAAACTGGGAGTGTGTTACAAACCCTTAAAAAAATATAGACACGTACAGCGCCACGCACACACACACACCTGTAATCGTTTCGTTTGCAGCATTTTTTTTCAGCCTGAGATCACCTTGAGGATCGCAACAATCACCCCGCCGGCAGACAATTGCTGTTAGCGCCCTAGGGTTTATCATCAATTCCAGGCGAATTCCCCTCCCATCTGCCATTTCCTCTCTCTCACGCTACCCAAAATGACATCAACAAATGGCAACACACCGTTTAAAAAGCACGGGAAACCGGTTGTACTTGTGCCGGTGGTACTTTTGTTATTTACTCACCAAAATGTCAATTACACTAAAGAGGAGGAGGGGACGGGAGGAAAGCGGGAGTAGAAGAGGTGAAAGTACTTTTACCCAGCAGATCAACAGCACGGATGGCCTACATATACTTGGGAGTTTTGGGAGTTAAAATCCGCCGAAAATGTAAGCAAATGTACGAAAGACTTCAACGAGTGGCTAAGCGAATATAAGCGATGAACCTCCTCCACCGGCCGAAAAGTCTCCACCGAATGATCTCAAGCGCTCTGTTCGGCCGGGTACAGTTGCGTACACACTTTCTCCCGCCATCACACTAATGGGGCAATTGTGCGTGACGCTACGCGACACCAGCACCCAACGCAGATGGTTGAGGTTACACATTAAAATCGAATTATCTGTTGCGTTCGAATGCGTGGCGCGCTTACGTCGCGTCCTGGTCTTTTGCGACCACGAGTGTCACATTTGCCA
Source organism: Anopheles maculatus (assembly GCA_002091835.1). NCBI lineage: Eukaryota > Metazoa > Arthropoda > Insecta > Diptera > Culicidae > Anopheles > Anopheles maculatus. The sequence goes on along the minus strand of KZ062578.1, from coordinate 24,647 downwards.
AATTCGTGTCCTCTTATGCAAATCAACTCGAGCACGCACTCGAACTGCACTGCACTACAGCAAACAAAATGACAGTGTCCGCAAGCCGCAACTCAAGCGCATCACGTCATCCCTTTGATGGACCCTGGACGGATATGACGGGGTGCTACAAGATTCGCAAACAGACCCTCATCTCTTTCACCATTTTACCTTCGGTTTGGTGTTTGGTTCCTTCTGTCGCAACGTGTCAATGTTGATCCAATGGTGGCCAAGGAACGAGCACAACAGCCGACGGACACGTTCGGACTGAAAAGGGTTTTGTTTGACAGGCTATTAAGATGCGGTAAGGTACACCATACAGGGTGGAATGTTGGCCTTTTGTCAAAGTCATAAAAGCACTTTATGTGTGAACCGGGGCTTTGAGTGACTTGTTGGGTGGTAGCTGCATGGACAGAGAACAATTCAATCAAGAATTGGGCGAGGAACAGGGTGCTTTCAATGCACCAATCAATCAAACAGTCTTCCAATCGTTGATCAATTCGATAAGCTTTCACAGCAAGAGAAGGAAATCTTAAAACAATCTATCGCTTCGGAGGAAATTGAATTAATGGCGAGAGTTTCGCTAGTTTTAACGTTTTTTCCTTTCTCTTTCGTTACCGGATTGGTTTTGATTTGCTTGATTTGCGGGATCTGGACTTTCTGATCAGTGGAGGAATTAAAATTGTTCACAGCCTTTTCATGAGAGGTCTTCAAAAAAGTTTTACCAACTGAAAATATGACCTCTCTTGATCCGTACTATTGTCCACACAGCCAATAATCTTTATACAGGTATTAGTATAGGGTTTTCACAAGAGACCAAAGGGAAACATTGTTTTTATCTTCCCTAAAACAACTCCACTCAGTCCTTTGAAGTTTACGGACGGAACCGACACAATCGGCAAGCAGTAATGTTGGATAAAATACATAAAGAAAATAGGTATTCAAAATTATAGTGGATTTGTTGGAGGGAAATCCACTACCGACCAAATCTTCACTCTACAGCAGATCCTCCAGAAGTGCCGGGAGCACCAGATCCCCACGCACCACCTGTTCATCGAATTCAAGGCAGCCTACGACACCATAGACCGTACCGAGCTATGATACATCATGCGGCAGTACGGTTTACCTGTGAAACTGGTACGGCTGTTGAGGGCTACAATGGACGGTGTGCAGTGCAAGGTGAGAGTGTCGAACATGCTGTCGGATTCGTTCGAATCTCACAGGGGACTGAGGCAAGGGGACGGACTCTCCTGTTTACTGTTCAACATCACTCTGGAAGATGTCATGCGAAGAGCGGGCTTCGACATCCGGGGCACGATTTTCACCCGGTCTCTCCAATTCCTTGGCTTCGCGCGGATGACATCGACATCATCGGGCGAACATCTGCGGCGGTGTGCGAAGCGTACACCCGACTGAAACGCGAAGCCGATAGGATTGGATTGAGGATCAATGCGACGAAGACAAAGTACCTGCTTGCCGGAGGCTCTGACCGTGATAGAGCACGACTCGGAAGCAGAGTATTAGTTGACGGCGACGATCTCGAGGTAGAAGAGGAGTTCTGCTACCTTGGCACGATCGTAACTTCGGACAACAACGTAAGCAGCGAAATCCGAAGGCGCATTGTTCAGGGGAATCGTGCCTACTATGGGCTCCACAAACTCCTGAGATCCAGAAGACTCCAACAACGCACGAAATGCGCTATATATCGCACACTGATACGGCCGGTTGTCCTCTACGAGCACGAGTCCTGGACTATGCTGGCGGAGGACGCCAATGCACTCGCCATTTTCGAACGGCGGCTGCTGCGGAACATCTTTGGCGGTGTGTGCGAGCAGAGCGTGTGGAGAACGAGAATGAACCACGAGCTATCTGAGCTGTTGAACGATGCAGACATCCTGACGGTTGCTAAAGCCCGAAGGATACGGTGGTTGGGTCACGTGATGAGGATGCCGGACTCATGCCCTGCCAGGAAGGTGCTCGTCAGCGACCCGTTCGGCACGTGGCGCAGAGGAGCACAGCGAGCTCGTTGGCTGGATCAAGTGGAGTCAGACCTGAGGGATATCGTATGCAGACGGGGGTGGAGGAATGCAGCCATGGACCGAGTTTCCTGGAAACGGATTGCACGCCAGTCCCTGTCTACTAGACGTGCTCCGTAGTAGCAGGCCAGCAAAGAAGAAGAAGAGACTAACTTAGGTTCGCACATCGATTGATAACAATGGTTCAATCAAGAATGTGTTTAAGTATTTAAAGCATTAAAATGATGGCCGTTACCTAATGAATGCCCATTCGTCATCCTCTTACTACCATTATTATTAATATTCTTCTTCTTCACTGCCCCGAAAGGTCACACACCCATCGTCCCATCGTCGTATCTAACCATTCTTAACCATCGCCCTTTGCCAAGTGTGTCATGTTGACACATTTGTCTATTTGTTAGCCATTTTAAGCTCGTTTACTTTAAAACCCACCATTGCCGTAGGTTCGCTACGTAAAGCGGTGCGCTACGTGGCAACAGTTTCACCCCACGGAGATTCACCACACCCTTTGCATACATACACAAGCCCAAGCCCACAACAAAAAAATGGCGCTGCTCAACAGCAAAACAGACGTGTCGTGTGTCTTGCGCATCTTCGCCGTTGATTGATTTCCGCCCAACACTTTCTCATCTTTGATTCGTTGAATTTCTATTTTTATTTCTCATCCGCAGGACGTCTCCGGCCAGGTGGTGTTGATAACGGGCGGTGGCGGTGGTGTTGGACGACAGCTGGCATTGAACTTTGCACGTCTGCGGGCCCGTGTAGTCATCTGGGACATCAACAAGGATGGTAAGTTATCGGTGTGAGAGCATAGGCTGCCGGTTGCCGGTTGGTGGGCGCGATGTTTAACCGTGCGCTATGCCGATCGATTTGGTCACGATTTGATCGATTACACCAAGACGGAAGCTTATGACGTTTTGGGGAGGTTAGTTTGATTAATGTTAATCGTCATACCATATCCATTAAAAGCGACTAGCGATTGAGCCAGGTGACAAATGTGATGGCATGCGTGAAGGTGGCAAAACGGAACACCCGAACGCGGGGAGCATAATCTGCCAAAACGGAAAAGAGCTCTTAAGATAATAGCGCACCAGAGCGGTTTTAACTGCGGGTGGCTTCGGGGTGGCTATTGTTTTGTGAAGTTGCAAACCATTTTATGATGGGTATAATAGACGAACGGACAGACCTTCAGCGGGTTCATGTTTAGCGAATAGTCGAAAAGCAGCCACTTCCTGGTGGACTATTCTTCTAGCAAATTGGTAGCAATTTCCAACAAAAAAAGAAGGATGCATCCCTTGATGGAACTGTCGTTCGCAAAAGCAAATCATAGACCAGCCCCACTAAAACCACCCAAACTGGAATGGAACTAAAATGTCACCCTACGAGACGCATCTCGAAGCATGTCTTATTTCCACTTTCGGGCAGGTGTGATGTTTGTCTGCTTTACGCAACTTCTTCATCTATGCCGGTCGGTTAAGCATTGTGGAGATGACGGACGCTACTCACGATAGTGTTCATGCAAAACTGTTTTATAGCACACGCAACTTTCAGCATTTACCTTCACTGTAAACGCGCACCGTTTGCTCATATAAGGCAACGGAGACTTTCCTCTGTGCGTGTGTGTGTGTGTCTGTGCTTGTATGGAAGAAGAGAGAAGGATAACTTGATCGACTAACGTATGCTAATAAGAGGTTGCATGCATTTTTGGTGAAACTAGTCTCCTCTGCCGATCAATAAAAGACCATTTAAAATAGACGTCGTTGTTTTAGCTATCGCACGTGTTATCGCATGTCCTTCAAGATCGGCGAAATGAAAATCGATTCTCATGGGCCCAAACATCTTCTCAGCTGCTTGAATAAGTGTATTGTATTTTAAAACGCGCAGAACAGCACATAAAAAAGATACCAAAATGTGCAATTTTGGCGTAGATAAACAGCATTCGAGTACTAGGAACTTTTAACCAGCTTTAAAGCAGCTTTCGGGTGTAAAATTGAACAATTTTTACAGCCTACCAAACAGTCGACTAAATCGATTAAAAATTTAATAAACAACAATTATTTTTAACCAGCTCTTAAGCGACCACATAGTTCGAATTCCTGCTCACTGACTACTGGGATGATTGACTAGCCAAACAAGCAAAAGCTGGTGGATGATCTCGCTTCAGAGACGAAAAACTCCTTTACTACTGCATCAACAAAGCTTCGGTGTGTTTTTACACTTTTTTATTAAAGTTTTTTTGTTTGGTTGTTGCTACGCTTTCATCTCTCACGTCATGTTGACCGTGGTAGGTGGTGGCAGCCATCAATATTCTACTTCACACCTTCGCCCAACGAAACGGAACTGCGAGGAATTTTTAATACGATTTTAACGATCGTTTCTTTGTTGAGCCACAGGTTGTTGAGGTGACACAAATGGTTGGAAAAAGGAAAAGAAAATGATAATATAAACGTCGATCAGCCAATTCGTAGCTGAATTGTTTTGAATCTTTTCTCCCATTATGTAACGTCAAAAGAGCAAAGCTACTCACCGATTTATCCTCTTTCAGTAGGTCGAACGACATGAGATTCGATTTTGCAACTACAGGGCGATAAAAATGGATCGTTAAAACCAAAAAACGCCCAAACAAAGGTTGCCGAACCAAAGGGAATGGTTACGAAAACTTCGATGTCCGGATGCAGCCGAGACAGCAGGCTCCCCGAGCAATCATTGCTATCGCATTTACCAAACAGGTCATCGGTTGCGGAAGGCAGGATGCTTAACGTCTAGGCCTCTTTCTCTCTCTCTCTCCGTCTCGATCACCTCTCTTCAACCTGGACACGGATAAACAACGCAGCACGCAGACGAAAGGCGCGGGTTGAACGGTTTGTTTATCCAGCGACTGTCGCGTCGAGGAGGTCGCATAAAATTTGCATACCCCTTGCACATGGCACAGGTCGAAACGGCCAAACACACAGCGGCAAGGTAGATGAAGAGATCAAGTCGCGCTTTAATGGATATTGGTTATGACGCGAGGCAAATAATTACAGCCAACAATGCTCCATTAGACGGAGCTGGGTCTGAATTTTCACGGTAGACGGCGGCCACATTTCACGTTACGGTTGTGTTGATCGGCCAGGGGGGAAAACCCTTTGGAAGTTAGGCTGTTGTAAAAATAAATGGACAGTAAATGGGTAAACTAAACTATTTATCGCTCCTGACCTTCGGAAACAATCGTTTCAATATTAGTTGTTTTCTTCTGCTAAACCCTAGTTATTGAGCGTAGCAGCTTCCTAGACAGCCCATGCAGTTATACGATTGAGCCGATGCTATGTCTTGAGATCGATGAACAGCAGGTTGTGTGTGGGAATTTAGCGCCACAGCTATACCAGGACGACGCCGCGCAGAGAACCAACGAATCCTTTTCAAAGGAAACGTTAGCAAGGATCATAATCAGAGGCGGATTTTACAATTGTCGTCGAAGAAGTCCTCACAGGGACCGTAATCAAACGGGCTTTATCTACTGCTGGAACTTGTCATGTAAGGAGTCCTATCCAAGAGGTCCCAAAGAGTTCCAAGAAACATTGTTAGCTTCACTCTCGTTAAAGGCCTCGTAAATTTTGCATCTGTCAGTAGACACTAGCCTGCAGAGGAATTCTCCAAACAGCTCATCTGTGGCTTCATCTATGCTAAAACTTCCTGAAACCTGTCGATCACCTCTCACTTGTTTGGTAGGAATTCTTCCTCGACATGATAGGAACATTGGGGATATCCTTGTGCCGATTTAACGTTCAATCTGTGGCTCTCTCGCCTTGTCGATCGATGAAAATGTGGTCTGTCTGGGTATAAGTCTAGGTTGTGATGATCTCTAGGTGTTGCTGCAGAAAGATGCGTACAAATCGTAGTATGCTTAAAGTAGACGAAGGCCATTATCATCCATCAGGTGGTTGCCTTAAACCAACATTCTTGTGACAAATTTGTTTTTCCTAGCGAATAAATGTAAACGATGCCGATGATATAATTTGTCTTGTCGTTGTACCTGTTGTACCCTGTACCAAACAACGCAGGACAGTAAACGCGTTATAATGAATAACGCACCACCAGCGACTGCTGATTGATTACTACACCGGACATCACCATCAATTTGTCAACCGATGTTAAACACCGTGTTCCTACTACATCTTTCTTCTTCTTTTTTTATCTCCCGTACGATGATATTCATTTGTGTAACCGGATCTTTCTCACCTCTCGACCCAGCACTCCAGGGTACGGTAGACGCACTGGAAGCGGAAGGCTATCGTTGCCGTGCCTATCTGGTGGACATCTCCGAGCGTGAGCAGGTATACGACGCGGCCAAGAAGGTGAAGCAGGAGGTGGGCAATGTGGAGGTGCTGATCAATAATGCCGGTATTGTTGCGTGCCGCACGCTGTGGGATCTGACCGATAAGGCAATCGAACGCACGTACGCCGTAAACATCCTGTCGCACTACTGGGTGAGTTTTTGTGGCTTTGGCGATGCTGGCTATGCTATACTAACGCGAATGATACGACTGTTTTGTAGACCTCACGCGCTTTTCTGCCAGAAATGATGAACGCCAACAGTGGTCATATCGTTACGGTTGGATCGGTGGCCGGTCTGCTCGGTACGTACGGGTGTACCGATTACAGTGCGACCAAGTTTGCTTGCGTAGGATTCCACGAGGCACTCTTCACGGAGCTTAAGGTAAGAATGAAATGGTTGGACGATCTCTCACCAGAATAATTCTAACCTCCAGCTCATCCTCTTTCCAGACGCACGGCTACGACAACATCCACATGACGCTGGTGTGTCCGTATTACATCAACACAGGCATGTTTGCGGGTTGCAAACCACGGCTGTTGCCTATGCTCGAACCGAAACACGTCGCCGACAGTATGGTACGCTCGATACTGAAGAACGAAGTGAACTGCACGCTCCCAGACCACGTACGCATGTTTCTGCCGCTCAAATGCTTACTACCGGCAAAGATGTGCTGGGAACTGATGTACCGAGTGATGAAGGGTCCGGAAACGATGATGGGCTTCCGTGGACGGGGCAAGGCAACAGCTGGATAGGAAAACCTTTGCACCCAAAAGCTCACAACCGAGTGCGTTTATCATCATTTTAACCTTATTTCCCATTTACCGCACTCGCATGCTAATCGTCATCGGTTTTAATAAGACGCACATTACAATAAGCAGCTCTATCGGCATTATTGCGCATCTTATTTCGTTTAAGATATGATCGAATAATGTATCATCAATCGAGTACAGCAAAACAGAACATGGAACATTTACTTTAGGCCGTACGCTACTAGGTGGTAAGAATAATAGCGGAAATTATTTCGTCCAACTAACTACCGACTGTTTTGGTGTGTTTTACCGAAGATTTATCCGAAATACAGGGCAGCGTGTTGCATTGATAAAGCATTCCTCGTACAGGGAAAAGATTGACTGTGTGTCTATTTTGTTTAGAAAAGATCGTAAAAGTAGTCCAACCCTTGTCCCAGTTCCCAGATGGAAATCCCAGTACCAAGTTCACGAGCCAGCTTGAGCCTTTCGTCGATGGAGAAGAGTGTCGGATAGAATACCATATGGCGTCCATTGGAGGTTCTGAAATAGACAAGGATGTCATTAATATTTACACTTGCCAAAGAGAAATCGGAAAACATCTCCGGTAACCTACTTCACTTCAAAAAAGTTCTCCACATCATGCTCATCGTACGTCAAGTGACCCTTCAGGTGCTTCAGCAGAGCCAAATACTCGTGCGCCACTATCGGTTGGCCACCGTTCGGCGTGAAATCACTACCGTACATATTCAGTCAGACGAGGATTTTTGCCCGTTTTTCCCTCATGCCATCCGTACCGTCCGGGCAGATGTGTTGGATGGCATTCCGTACCCAGTACAGTGGTGCATTCGCTCCCGGTCGCTGGACGCTCGAATAATCGTACGTCATCAGTGAGAAAGCCGTTACCGAAGGTACGAGTGCTTCAAAGTGCTTGCGCGAGAACAGATCGTACGTTTCTTTGCGTGCTGGCGGGATCACAACGATGCAGTCAAACGATGCGGTGGTCAGTGTGTTGCAGATTTCTTCCACCAGTCCGATCAGATAGTTATCCTCTACACGGGCCGCTAGCTGTGACCAGACTTCGAGCACCAATCCATCGAATTTGTGCTTTCGGGCAGTCGCTAGTAGGAGTTTAGCGACGATGGTACTGAATTTATCGAACAGAACCCGTGGCACAACTGAAACGAAGGGGAAAAGAATAAAGATTATCCATTGAAAATCGAACCAGTAATGTTATCGTACCTCGATTGTTAATTGATGAGCCCGCTTTCCTCACATCCTTCACCCATCCGTCGTCGATATCGTGTACACCGGCGACCTCGTACTTTTTGGGACCTTTGCGCAAAATTTGAAGCCAAACCGGTGACACGTAATCAAACTTGGGTCCCCACGTTTTCGCCACGTCGTACCCGTGATTGTTCCACTGCAAACGAAGATACAACGGATGGGTGAGTAAGTAAGCATTCTAGATAAGAGGAGACACTCAGCCCCGCACTGTTCGTCTTTCTCCACGTACCGGCGTAACAAAGCCAAGCACTTTGCCCTCGAACAGTTTCAACGACGTATCCTGAAAGTATGCCGCATTTTCCACTATAATATCCTTTGCCGATGGTTCGCCCTGTACCAGTCCCCTGTCGTACACATTGGTCGGCTGTGGACCGGATTTTACTTTCAGTTCCTTTACTTTCTTGTTTTTGTTCTTATCGGACGGGGAAAGTGTACCGTAGGCCACGGGGAGTAACAGCAGTAGAATGAGTATGTATTGCACCGATTTTTTAACTATCATATTTAAAGCACGAGCGTTTTGTTGGGACGTAAAGCACCAAAAAGAGCGTTGCGGACGGAGTTTTGTTTATCCACGAGTATTTTGCTTAAATTCACACCGGCACTATGGTTCAAGAGTCTTACTTCTGCCAGCTCAGCGCCGAACAATACTGATAATTAGCTCACTTAGCTATGAATGTCTAAAAGATTAATGTACAATCGATCACCGAGTGTTTTCAGTATATTTTCTTTTATACAATTGATTTTATTAATTTCCCTTGCACTGTTTGTGCGGTATCGGGCGCTGCGGCAACTGTTTGTGTTCAAGAGTCTTACTTCTGCCAGCTCAGCGCCGAACAATACTGATAATTAGCTCACTTAGCTATGAATGTCTAAAAGATTAATGTACAATCGATCACCGAGTGTTTTCAGTATATTTTCTTTTATACAATTGATTTTATTAATTTCCCTTGCACTGTTTGTGCGGTATCGGGCGCTGCGGCAACTGTTTGTTTGTAAATAAGCTGTCAGAGTGACAGCGGCGATGGTTGCACTGTGGTTCGCCCGGTGGCTCTATCGAATTTCTGAAAATTTTTGTTTTACAATTATAATTGCTTATTTTGCGAACCTGTTGGAATGGAAAATGAATCTAAAAAGCCGTATTGAAAATATAAAGAATTATCAAAAATATTTGCACCATGTATTTCGCTGAAAATATTACTGCTCTGGATAATGGCGCGGATTTTGAAAACTAGCTGTCAGTTGATTTGCTTACGATAACGGAGTTTTTTTTTTGAGTTCGATGAATGGATGCACAAATCTTGCAAAAAGTATGTCGCAATTGACTGCGGTACTAGAAGTGTTGTTCAAGGTTGGCGTCGTTCTAATAACGTGATTAGATAGCCCTGCCTGTGTTTATCGCACATCTGTGCCGGTGCAAGAAAAGTATATAATTCATCTCGAAATACTCGTTATACAGCGTGCTCTTCTGCAGAACAGGAACCGCTGCCCCCAGCTACGGGTAAGCTTAGCTCTAGTATGGTATTCCATAGGCAGATAGAATGGGCATCATTTTACGTCTTCATTACAGTTAGAGAACACGCTACAAGTCTCACACGTGATTTATACGGAATCAGGAGATGCTCCATCCAAAAGGAGTTATACAAACAGAACAGAGAATAAGGTGAGGTAGTGTTAAGCTAATCCTGAACCCCACGGACCCATCCGAACCGTCTCCTGGTAGACAGGACAGACAATTCCTGCTACGGGTAAAATGAATTCAAGGCAGATAGAAACGAAAAGCCAAGACCTCTCGAGTTTGTTGAACCGTAGACGGAGAATCGCAAACATACACAGCAATATGAAATCTACATTGATGCTGATCCTTCATATGAGCCCATCCCTGCAGCAATGTGGTATCTCCTCATCTACAAGATCATCGCATATCTTATCCCTTGTGAATCGAAACGAAAAGAAAAGTGAAATGATCTCAAACTCCAAACCGCATCGGAAACATGAAAGAAGCAAAACGGCAAAACAGCAATTAAACCACTTTCTGGCGCGTCACGACGCAACCTGCGGTGATGCCGTTCCCTGACCTACGGCAACACAACATGCTCGATACGCATTGCTTTTGCAGCGAATTAGAGGAGCCCTCAAGTGCAGAATTTCGTAAAGAAGCTCTCGAATTATCGAAAGATTCATAGGTTAAGGTCAGGTTCGGAAACTTCGGAAAAAGATTTGACCTTTATGTTTACTGTGAAATGAGAAGGAAATTCATTTCAAATATTCTCAGTACTAGATAACAAAAACGCACCTCCTAAAGCACAAAGAAAACACGCAACCACACGGAACTGGCACCGGAACCAATAGGCGCGCGCTCCGGCAATAGAAAGAAAGTAGTAGTACGCGCATCGCTCTTCGCTCTCCCAGCATCGCGACATCGACTTTCTTTGCGGCTTTTTTACTATGCTCAGAGCGCACCATGCGTCACGGTGGATGATGTTATAAAGCTAACGGTTTAATTGAAATGCTCCCCCATTTACCGGCGAGAGATCGGAGCGTGAGCACGTGCCTTCGAACGGAGCTCCGTACGAGATCGTGTACGATCGTGTCTGTGGTACTTAGCGCGCGTGCGAGTTGTGTTCTTTTCAAACTAGATGCATTAAGTGGTTGAGAGTGCAATTCTTAGGCAGTTCAGCAAAAGAAAGTCGAAGGTCTTGGTAGCTAAAGTTGAACACAAAACCAGTTCTTGTTGTGTATTGCGTCCCGGTGTGTTCGACTGTCTCACGCTGAAGTGAAAGGAGTGGCAACAGGATTAGTAGAAGGCGAAGGTTACATGAGCCTCGCCGGAAGAATTGACCCACACAAACACACAGGCGCACGCACACCCGCAACATTCAGCCACCAAAACGTGCTCTTCTTGGTGCGCGTGGTTGGTGAAAGTAAAAGTGGAAAAGTCGCACTGCAAAACGTCTGATTCGGCGCGAGTGATACGCGTGTTTTTGTTGCTGGTGCGGTTTTGTGAGCTCGTTTGCCTGCCTGCGCGATATCACACAGTTGGGTAGGTTGTGTTGAATCCAAACACCGGATTTTTCCGGAGGTGCAGGATCTCCGGTGAATAAAAGTGAAATTGGAAAGCTTCCAGAACGTGCGCGCAACGAAAGCTGTTAGTGATGTGATCATGATAAGGAGCGACAGTTTAAGTGCAACATAATTTTCACACAGCTGTAACATTCAGCATCCCAGCGATACCTGGATGCCCAAAAGGAAGTCACCCGATCGGACATCGAGAGAGTGAGAGAACGAGATACAACGCAAATACACGAAAAAAAAAACCGTCAACCGGAATGGGTCTATTTTTATGCTACACGCTGCTGACGCTCGCGGTCACTTTCACTGGAAACGGTACGTGTGACGAAGTAACTGAAGGAGAAGGGCTATCGGGAAGGGACAGCGGGAGCTGATGGGATTATCTTTGCATAGATCGATCGTACGACGCTTCTCGGCTACAGGTAGCAGAGATGCAGCGTGGCAGAAAACTGCATCAGCCTTTGAAAAATGCACCCCAAAACTGCACCGACTGCGTGTGTGTGGGTTGAGTTGGGGTTTGATTTTATTTCTGCGTGTTTGAGCCGGAATTTAGAAACTCGCCCGGAAAGGTAAAACAAAAAATGCAACGATGTCGACGAATTGCACTTGCACTGCAACCGTCACTGGGGGCGCACGGGAGCACCACAGGCGTGGGATTTCGATTTTTGCTGGATGGTGGGAACCGGAGCAAACAGATGGCTGGAAAAAAGAAATAAATACACCTGTTTTTCGTGCTGCAGGAAGAGAAATTTTCAACACTGCTGGGTCCGGAAAAGCTTTGGCGATGAGAAAATGCGCCTTCCGCGGGCGCACAGTGCAACTGCAATTGCAGTCATGATGGTGCACTGTATGGGCGATAGGAAAAGTGCTTTTGGTGGAGGCAGGGCACTGGAACAGGGAAGAAATGCACTTGGCTTTGTAGGCCAGATGATATGTAGGGTTTGTTTATAACATTTCCGATTTGGGATGTTAAGCATAAACCTCTCTCTCGTAAGGCAACAAGGAAGATGTTTGTTTGTACAAGTCGTTGTGTGTCAGAAACACGGACCACATTTAGAAACTTTGTTTGAGACACTAGGGAGCACTTAGATACATCGAAAGAAGTATGACGTCAGAACAACTACACTTCATTTTTTTTATTTCTTTGTAACAAATATTGTATCAAGGTTGGTGGGATTCAAAATGCGTTATGTACTATGAACCTCTGTAGTATATTGTAGTAAAATGCAAACGGGTGTAACGTGGGATTATGTATTGTGAACAGCTAGAGTGTATTGGAAACTGTCCTATATTCTTTGACGAGGCCCGCTTGAGCATCTTTCTAATTTCTTTCTTCAAGACCCCTTCGCTTATATGTACTATGTGCGAGAAGCCTGCAGCCTCAAAAAGTTAGAATTTGTTTCGATGTATCCAATACATGAAGAACTATCCTCAGATCTTCTATATTGTTCAACTATTCTATTATTTCTGACGGGCAAGATCTCTTTTGCTCCATACCGCCTGTAGATGGAAAGTTCTATTTGTTTTTACTAGTACACCAGAACTCCCTGTTCACCCATCTGGCGATGAAAAAATGGGAATGCTACACCAAAACGGAAAAACAACCTTCCGCTGCTCCGTTTGTAGCGTGCTAAAGTGTTAAAACAAACGAGAAAAACAAACTCTCGGAAAATCACCCGGGCAGGCAGCAAAACGTTATATTGCTGCAGGCCTTGAGGGCCTCCTCCAGAGGAGGTGCGCAAAGCAAAACACCGAGAACCGGCCACCGCCACTCGTGACCATAATTAATTAATGAATCGTTAAAGTAAACGATCGAGCGGCGTGTGTTGAGTAGAAGAAAAACAGAGGCGAGAAAGACAGAGAGAGAGAGAGAGAGATGGAAAAAGCAAACAAACACAAGAAGTTGGAAAATGACACTCCTGGGCCGAGGAAAATCTGTTGCCAAAGAGTGTGGCGTATTTTTGCGAGCAGAAAAAAGAGAAACCACGGCCAGAAGCGAGCGGAATATGAATGTAAATCAGACTGGAACCATCAGCGGTGGCCCGTTCCGCACCCGCAGGTTTTTCTTCGCCTTTCCGTGGCCCGATGCTTTCCCGATCAACGGTATTTATGAAGTTTCCAACGGTTCCGAACGCGCCATCGCTAACCGATGCGTTCGAAGAGCGGCCCGCGTGCTGTGGAACCAGAAAACATGGTGACATGGAAAATTGAATTACAAATTCACTAGCCCGTCGCTTCTGTCACGGTTTCCTGGCTCAACTGGAACGGCCACGATCTTTCAACCGGTGACAGTTAGGCTTATTAATAGTGAACTGAAAAAAAAAAACTTTAGCTGGCTGCTCCTTTGGTGAGGAGTTCCATATAGCGCTACTAAAAAAAAAAACTTTAGCTGGCTGCTACTTTGGTGAGGAGTTCCATCTAGCGCTACTTTATGCGTTGCAGTGTGTACTGTTGGAATATGGACTAGAAGCTGGCGAAGTCATTCAAAGCGACGACAACGACCCGTGGGCGTGGACACCAGAGAGTGTGACGATCATCCATTTCCTGTTTTACGACTGCACTCTCCACTCACATTTCACAATTTTTCCGGGGACGTTGCTGCAGTTTTGCCGTTTGGGCAAGATCGGCAAAGTGATAGTGTGGAGCGATTTTGCTCAACGATTCGTTGGACCCGACCTCTTCCTCCATTTTGGTGAAGGGTAAAGAAGCGGTCTTCCAGGGAGGAGAGAAGTCGTACAAGGTGTTTTTCCCACGTTCATTCAGGTTCAGGTTTTAAGAGTCCGCCTCGTATGTAAGAGATGTTTTGGGGCCTGCTTGTTGTTACATTCGCATAACAACATATACGGATGCTCCAGCTGCTGCCTTGCCATAAGCTACAACAACTTCGTTTACTACATGTCACACATGTGTAATGTGAAAATTGATTTTAAATACTGCCCCTTGTTTGGTGGTTAAATCATTGCAACGAAGCGTTTTGGTGTGGGACAAGGGCTTTGCTTTTGTTTTTCAAGAGAAGTGTTGGGATACATGGTTGAGGAATACGGGAATGGTGCGAGACGCACCTTACTGACCTGTCGTAATTACTCTTGAACATCATACACGCCATGATTGAAGACTCTTCGACCGTCCCCATCTGTGGTTTGTGTGGAGGTTATCTAATCACTACGATGAAGCGACATTACCCGACAACACCTGGAGGTGATTAGTGAGTGAGACTGGAAGAATAAATGAGAGATGGTAACGACAGTATGTTCAATGTACAATTTTACTACGTACTAAGCTACGAGATGTATCTATATTGCTTCAGAAGGCTGCTTTAGGGTATGCTTCGAACATTGTACATTTTTAGAGAAATTTATAGAGGAACTGTCTTATCTCCTAATGTTTTGTACTTGTGTCTCTCCAAAAAGTGCTCTGACGGACGAATGAAGTCTAATGACGAAGTCTGATAGATTTCATGCGTTGTTTTGCCCAATAACTTCCATATTGCATTCTTAAATAGTTGTAGGAAAACAGCGAAAAAGTATAGATTACTCACATAGAACTGATGTGCTAAATATTTGTTTGAAGCAGTTCTTATGCGCTGTTTCATAATCGGAATGTTGCAAAACTGGAAAAAGTGCTTATGTGCATTGACCGGATATGACACAAAACGGCAGTCAGCTGATGCATCACGATGGGATTAGCACTTCCCTTCTCGGCGCCCGCTGTAACGAACCAACGGGGAGTGTGTCACGGTTGGCAAAGTTCATGCAACAACACTCCAACAACGGGCTCATCTCGAGCAACAATGCTCGCACGCACGCATGCATACGAGCTGAATGTTGAAATGATTAAATTAACAGCAAGCGATTTGGTAAAACTAAAACCCGCCAATAAAATGGTACTTCACTGTACGTACCGCTTCTCCGGAACAGCTCATCAAAACTGGCTTATAAAAATGAAAGTAAAGATAATGTATTCTTTACAAGCGTGTGTACAAACTGAAACACTCACCACAGCTAAAAAAAAACGAGCGGAACATGCGAATTGCGAAAACAGTATTTGAGATAACATCAACCCCTCTGCTTACGTTAAAACTGATCATTATTGCCCTTTAATAAAAGAGAATTTCTAGCATAAATTGCAATCATTATAAAACCGCTGCCAAATAAAATAAAATGCTCATTAAAACCCCTAAAGTTTCTTCATTTACTGGGCAGCCATGGCGCACGAGTCTGTACGTTAACCTCGTTTTGCTCTGTACGGTAGGAAGTTGCGGGCGTTATTGTTTATTTCCACACAGTAGTTGGTAAAGATCAGCATCAGCAACAATATAAAGCTCCACGTGTACTTGCTTAGGAGAGTAGGTTTAATTGAGCATTTTCTTAAGCTTCCAATCACGGACAATGCGCCAGTCGCAAAGATTTCGGGTTCTGTGAAAGATTTTGAATGTTTGTTTACTATCGGTCTGTCTGTCTGTTTGTGATGCTCCCGCTACTTAAGGGCCAATGTTTATGCTCTTTTATGCTATCTTTTACTCACCCGAATGATGGTGCTTCTCTTCTTCACTTTCAGCGCTCGGAGGCAACCTGGTAAAGCGGAGTCTCAAAAACACAGTTCCCTGCTTCGAGGATGGACGGTTTTACAGGTCAGTGCTGAGTTGTTCTTTCCTCTTTAACGATTTTCGGCAATTGTTTCACCGACGAACAGGAAGGTTTGATGCGTTTCGAGGCTTGATTTGCCGCCCTTTCTTTCGGCCGGTTTAACGATCTTTGATTTGAAACTACACCAGCGTGCAGTAGATAACTTCGGGACAGCATCCTACCGAAAGAGATAACCTAATTTCGTGACATTAACGTGTATCTTTCGCACTTGTTTGCAGGAATCCCGATCGACCGGAGCAGAAAATGTGGACCAACACCGAATGTGCCAAGTACTATCTCTGTCTTGATGGGGAAGTGTTCGAGTTTAAGTGTTCCGTTGGGCTGCTGTTCGATGTATCGCGCCAAATTTGTGACTTTAAGCAGAATGTGGACAACTGTGACGTGACCGCAGGTAAGGGGGAAGAACTTTGAATTTATCTTTAGGATTAAACTTCAAATTAAGAGATTGATTTTACGTAGCTTGCTTCGATTGTTGCAAACTAAAAAGGTACTAAAAAAACAATGTACTAAAAAGGGATAAAAAACCCCCAGCAACTAGTTATATTTACTTATCATGGCCAGGAGAAGCAATATTATGCATGCCGCCGTAGGTCAATCATTCATTTAAACCGCTTCTGTACTTGTGGATTTAATGGTAATTGGTATTTTCACATTTCCCACGCATCTTTTTTCCAGAGGCACGTGTCCCGAAACCGCTGCTAGAAAATGCAAAATGCGAAGAACGATCGCAGCTCGGCTGTGGCGATGGAACCTGTCTACCGAACGAATACTTCTGCGACGGATCGGTCGACTGTGAGGATGGTTCGGACGAAGGTTGGTGCGATGTAGAGAACGATCCCAACGCAGCCGATCCATGTGATCTCTCCGTGTGTGAGCTACCGGATTGCTTCTGCTCCAAGGATGGCACCATCATCCCGGGACGCTTGGAACGCTACCATACACCCCAGATGATTCTGCTTACGTTCGACGACGCAATCAACTTCGAAAAC
This sequence comes from Anopheles maculatus, assembly GCA_002091835.1. NCBI lineage: Eukaryota > Metazoa > Arthropoda > Insecta > Diptera > Culicidae > Anopheles > Anopheles maculatus. Next base: position 7,538 of record KZ062578.1, on the reverse strand, counting down.
TGGGAACTGTACACGGAGAAACTCTTTACCCCGACGCGCAAAAACCCCAACGGATGTCCCATAAGGGCGACATTCTTCATATCGCATCAGTACACAAACTACGCCCAGGTGCAGCGGATGTGGAACGATGGGCACGAGATTGCGGTCCATTCGATCACGCACCGTGGTCCGGAAGAGTGGTGGTCACGCAATGCTACGATCGAGGATTGGTTCGATGAGATGGTGGGACAGGCGAACATTATCAACCGTTTTTCGAACGTACGGATGGAGGAACTGCGCGGCATGCGGGTACCGTTTCTGCGCGTCGGTTGGAACAGACAGTTTCTTATGATGAAGGAGTTTGGCTTCGTGTACGATTCGTCGATGGTGGCTCCGTTTTCGAATCCACCGCTCTGGCCTTACACGCTTGATTACAAGATGCCACACGCTTGCAACGGGAATAATCAGTACTGTCCTTCGCGGAGCTATCCCGGTATTTGGGAGCTAGTGATGAACCAGCTGGAGGCGGGCGAGTATACGTGTGGCATGGTGGATACATGTCCGCCGCACATGAACGGGGAGGACGTGTACCGGATGTTTGTGCACAACTTTAAGCGCCATTATCACACGAACCGGGCCCCGTTGGGACTGTACTTTCATTCTACGTGGTTCCGCAAACAGGAGTATCTCGATGCATTCCTGGTAAGTTGTTGGGGACGTTGGTGTAATTCGAACCTAAAGCACGGATTTGCTGACCCGCCTTTTTCCTGCTATTTCAGAAATTCCTTGACGATATGGCCAAATATCCGGATGTGTACTTCGTCACCAACCATCAAGCGATTGAGTGGATGCGCAATCCAACCACCTCGAACCAGCTCGGCCACTTCGAACCATGGCAGTGCCGACCGAAGCAGCTCGATCCACAGGAGCATGCCTGCAATCTGCCCCGTACCTGCAAGCTTCACAGCCGCGTCCTGCAGCAGGATCGCTATCTTTCCACCTGCAACGAGTGTCCGGCCCAGTATCCTTGGATAAGGAACGAGTTCGGATTGGACTAGTGGGTGGACCAATCATGAGAACGCATCAGTTGAGTTGTTTTGAATTTATTTACAAGAATAATAACTCAACACCGAGTAGAATTTAGATCCAGCGCAAACATGCGTTCGGTAGAATTTCCGGCTTCTCTATGATGTTCTTCAACTTCATTTGCATTACAATTTTAACAACTATTTGTAAGCTCAGCAGTGGAATTTTCAGTGCTGCCGCCTATCGGTGTGAATGGAACGCGACTTCCTCCTAGTGGTAGAATGTTTTAAGTAAGGTTACTTAAGGATAAGTTAATAAATTCGATCGATTTACCGATCTTCCGTAAACGCGTGTGTGGTTCGATTCCTTTTACCAGTTTGTACCTTTTTCACACATTCTTCTGCAGCATCATATTTCCTTCCACCGTTGAGCTTTGTGGCTATGGCTTAAAACTGATAAACATGAGCATGAATGATGTGTAAAGGAAATGTATGAAAAGAAAATTCCCTTAGCGGAAGCCTCTAAACAGAGTTGTGAAGGAATCTATTGTAACAAATGATTAAGCAAACATAACCGGAAACGGGTGTAATGCGCAAAACACAAAATAAAAGCTGAGAAAAAGGAAAACTTGTGTTGATACGAATCACAGTACCACTGTCCATCCTCGCTAGCCTTCCTGTGCGATGAAAGGGTTCTGTATCGACTCCATTCCGTCCTGCGGACAGATTAGCACCACCGATGTGCCACGGCACACAACCAACCCGAGATGCCGCGTATCGTCCGCCAGCTTGTAATCGTCCGGATCGCGCAGAAACTCTATCGTGTTGTCCA
>KZ062577.1:104188-124305 GCA_002091835.1 Anopheles maculatus | reverse complement strand
CCCCTCCTCCCCCTCCACCCCCCTTTCGTGCGCCACTTTAAGCATTCATATCCGGTGTATTTTTCCCGCCGGCGGCATACGGTTCCATTTTGTTTTACTTCTCACAAACAAACAAACAAAAAAAAACCCGTCTTACAAAACCTACTTCCGCGTGTGAATGGTGAGGTCTTTGTTTGGTCCATCTGTAAATCTTCTTCACGCGAATGTCCCGTGAAAGGGGAGGGGGGGGGGGTTTTTTTTCCCCCCCCCCCCCCCTCCGATCGACCCCATCCATCAGATGATTTCATCATGTTTCATTTTTCTTGCTCCCTTATTTTCTGTTTGATCGCTGATTGCTGGCGCTATCTTCCGGTGTGTGTTTTTTTTTGTTTTTCTTTCAACCCCTATTTAAACACTCGCTCGCTCGCCGTGTGACCTTTCCCCGCTTGTGGTTTTTCCTCGCGCAGGCTTTTCCTTCAACCATTCCCCCATCGGTGGAAATCAAAAGCCGAAACAATGCAAAACTCCATCCTTCCGTTTTCACTATTCGTGGCTCAAGGCTGGCGAATAACCGTGGCAGCAAACCACTTTCCCACTCGTGTACCGCCCACGTTGACAAATTTCCTTCCCATCCTCCCGCACCACACCACCCCTCCCCTTCTCGTCGATCGAAAGTTTTCTTTTCTAAAAACACACACACACACACCATCCAGAAGCGAAGTGCCGCCTGGGAAAGCTCGTAAAACTTGATTGTATTTGATCCGCTCATCTTCCCTCGTGTCGCCTGTCATCCCTACCCGCCCCATTTTCCGTCACCCCTTCCGCTAATGTCAGCATCAGACGAGAGGAAGCAAAATATACAGCTCCCACCGGGGTGAATCGAGTGTATCGTGCGAGTAAAAGCGAGAAGAGGCCCAGTGCATCTCTCTCTCTCGCTCTCTGTCTCGCACCAACAGCTGGTTGGCGCCGTACCTTTATCTTTTAACCACAACTTTAATTGTGGCAACCAATTGTCCGTACAACATAGGTTTGGAAAATAATTCATAAAAAATGTATTTAATCAATCAAAACAAATGATTTTTTTTTCCATGTAGTAGAACAACGTATCCTTATTGCGAGCCAGTAATGATTTTAACAAAAATATCATTCAATCTTTACATACAAATTGCAACACAAAAAGTGTTACAAAATTGGCATAAAAAATGGTCGTATAACCAACAAAAATACAGTTTTTCGGACCCGAAATATTAAGTCAATACTTTGTATGTCCTCCTTTACTAGACTTATTGTTACCGCATAGTTGGATAGTCAGTCCTCACTATGGGGGAACGGCCCAGATGAGACTGGAACCCCGGTCCTGCCGTGTGAAGACCGGCGCCGCTGTCGCATCTACCATCGGGCTGTCCCTAGCTGCAATTACGCTCTGTAAACAAGGCTTTTTCATTGAGAAAGTCATTTTTTTGGTGTTGTTTCAGAGGAAATTTTCTGCTATTCTTACAAGTTTAGTTCTTTCCGATGGTTTTTGTTCGGGATCGGGCTCGATCTTTTCGCGCAAGCGTTGTTTTGACAGTGTACTGTAATCATTTCTTGACCAGCGTACAAGAATCCTTCGGATCATTATCTTGTATTAGGTGCGCAAATAAATAACGGCCGTTTTTTCATAAGTTTAGTTTTACTCGTGGCATTTTTATTTGTAGAAATTGGGTCACTCAAAGTATTGGCCATTATTATTTATTACTTTTTTCCACCTTTCGGATTCCATTTCGGAAAAATGATAAGCATCCCGGGCACGAGAGCTGAAGAACTTTCTCAGCACTCACTTTTTCAAGGTTTGAGTGTTGAAAAAAATTTTCAAGAAATGTAGAAGGTCCACGAAAAAGGGGTTGGAAAAAAGGTTGAACATTTTTTGACAGATCAAAATGTAAACAAAACATTCACAGTTACAGTATACGACAAAATATGCGACACTTCACATTCCGCTCCATTTTATTTTGGACATATTTTTGCCTCAGTTTTTATATTTTCGTAAATGTTTCGACGTTAAATAATCTTAATACATTTTACAAGATTATTCACCTTATTTTAAATGTGTTGTATACGAGAAACTTTCTATAAAATAATAATCATGTACTAACAGAATGTACGTATGTACGTAACAGAATGTATGAATGTAAAAAAAAAAAAAAATCGTTTGAAAAAGTTTTTCAGCTCTCGTGACCGGGAGGCTAGGTATCCCGCCAATTCTGAATCTGTTCATAGGAGGAGAACTGCTGGTCAGCCAATCCATGTGCCATGGATCGGAACACATGGAAATCTGATTGTTTCAGATCCGGTGAATACGGCGGGTGCGGTAAAACATCCCATTTGAGGGTATTAAGGTAGTTTTTCAAAGGTTGCGTAACATGTGGCTGAGCATTGTCATCCAGCAGAATAACTTTGTCGTGGCGTGATGAGTATTCTGGCGGTTTTTCACGCAGTGCTCGGTTTAAACTCATTAATTGTTGCCGGTAGCGTTCACTAGTGATTGTTTCTCCCGGTTTCAAAAGTTCGTAGTAGATGACGCCGAGCTGGTCCCACCAAATTCTTCGTCGGCGAACGTTTTGGGCCTTCCTTCACGTTGAGCATCCTCCACGGCGAAATGACCGCTTCGAAAGCGTCGAAACCATTCCCGACACCTTGTTTCGCTTAGAGCAGCATCGCCGTAAACACTCGAAAGCTCTCGATGCGCTTCGGCTGCCGTTTTCTTCGCTCGAAACAACAAACATTTATGAAGTTTGTAAACGACAACATCGCACCACAGTCCACGGTGGCCCCATCGATTTCAAAACGGCCGCTACTTATTTGCGGACCTAATACAAACCGGGGCGGCCCGGTGGTGTATACGATAACGGCGCCGGTCTTCACACGGCAGGACCGGGGTTCGAGTCCCAGCGGACCGCCTCCCTGTACGCAGGACTGACTATCCAGCTGCGGATAAAACTAAGTCATATAGAGCTAGCAATAGCATGCCAAGACCTCACGAGGTTGTAGTGCCAAGGAAGAAGAAGAAGAATACAAACTTAAAATCGGATACTTGTCCCAATTTGACGGCTCTTGTCCAAATACTTGAATCGATCCATGGTAGATTCAATGAAAGTCAAGTATCCGGTGCCATTTGCACATTTGCACATACACTCTCACCAATCCGTCTGACCCGAAAACGTTGAACTTGCTTTCGTCCGTAAATATGACGTTCTGTCAGAACTCCTCCGGCTGGGTTACATATGTTTGGACATAATCCAAGCGCTTTTTCATAATTTTTAATACAGGTGTACGGCTTCTTCCGTGCAACGCAACCTCCATATCCTTTTGCATGGAACACATTCCTTACTGTTTGCGCACTGACCTTGATATTTGCGTTTTGTGCCAGACTGTCAGCAAGTTGTGGAGCACTCAACTTAGGATTTTGTTTGATCTCCCGCAGGATAATACGATTGTGACGTTCGGTAAGCTTCAGTTTACGTCCGTTTCCGGGAGTAGTGCCTCAATGACATATTGAACCAAAGACCGGGGGCGTTTTACCACACCGGCAATTTCGGACAAGCGTTTGTCTTCATTTTTAACATCTATGATCAGCTTTCGGATTTTAATCGGAATTTTGGTGTGTGCAATGGCCATTTTTCTGCAGAAGATTACTTTAAATACGGAAATTGTATTTAAAAAGGCAGAAGGCTGAACTCTTACCTTAGTTTTATTGCAAACACTTAGCAATGACTCGTTACGTCACTCTTGACACGTTTGACACAAACAAACTGACAGATGATTATTCACCCATGAAACGTTGGCTGGATCAAGTGGAGTCAGACCTGAGGGATATCGGATGCAGTCGGGGATGGAGGAGTGCAGCCATGGACCGAGTTTCTTGGAAACAAATTGGACGCCAGGCCCTGTCTACTAGACGAGCTCCGTAGGAGCAGGCCAGCAAAGAAGAAGACACATTTTTATATCATTTTATTATATGTTTTTTAAACAATGTTTTCGATTGTAGACTCCTCCAATATACTCTCAGACACCTTTCAATGTCGTTATCATCTTCACCGTGTGGGCTAATTTGTTTGTTTTGTGTTTTATTTACTCCCCGTACATTATTCGGATATATCCATTGTTCTGGGTGGCTTTTATTCATGTATAAGAATAATTTACACATTATTACTTTGTTTTTCATATTTTAACTAGACCGCTTTCATTTTTTATAACAGTTTATTATTATTTTTATGTTTTATGCTTAAATTACGGAAAATTATTTCACTATTATTTATTATGATTTCCCTCGCATTGCTTTTAAATTATTTAAGTGCTCTTTTCTTAACTTTCTTACGGAAACCTTTCCGTTTTTTATACTTTTTATTTTACTGCATAGTTAAATAATTGTTTTTTTTTTATTTTTATTTAAGTTACAATATGACGGCCGAAGGCCGTATTGTCAGTTAAATAATTGTTTTAATATATTTTTTTTAATCATGCTCACAACGCGATATTCAGCTAATCGATTGATTGCTGATAATGAAAACAAAAACGCCATTTTGTGCCACAAATGTGTGAGCAAAACACCCCTGCAAAAGCAGTAAAGATCAGATCGATTTACGATGCTGCTTCGTGCGGTTCGTTTTGCGATGGGTTTTGGGCTGGCTACCGATGCACCGTGTGCGAATCTTGCCGTACCGAACCGATGGACACGGGCTATCGTGCAGCGTTGTTCGTTGTAGTCCCCGTACTCGTCCCACTTTCACATGCTACGCAGCTTCACTTCATCCATCGTTTATTGATCGAATTGGCAAGCGCAATGTTATGCCCGGGTTTGTGTTTGATGCACAAACACAACGAACGCAAAACAAAAACAACGTTACATCAAATCCATATGCGACACAAGTGTTTTATTTCCATCCCCGGAAAAAAACCCCGTTTATTTGTTTGTGCTTTTGTGTAATGCATTTAAACGATGGCAAAGGTGCACAAACTGCGAAAGAAAGGTGTTTTATTTTTTGGCCCCAAAACAACTACCCATCACGCACGGGACAAACATCCAAACGAAACCTGGCCCCACCGTAAGACGGTTGAAAAAACACTACCAAGCGAGCAAGCAAAAAGCGAAACAATCGCGATTACATGCGCGCACCGTCGTCACAAGTTTCGCTTTCGCGTAACGCGTCTTCGGATGTAAAAGTTGGCCGCTCGCAAGATCACACCGCATAATGGAAATCATCGCGATGAATCTTTCCCATTTCCCTTCTTTTTTTTTCTTCTACCAGAGCAGTACTGTTACTGTTTGTCTTTTTGCCTCTTTTTCCCATGCCCAGGACAGTCTGGGCGGTGTGTGTTGGTGGCTGGAAAACGGGCGAAAAGTGGCAACCGTGTAGAGCCAGAGAGAGAGAGAGAGAGAGAGAGAGAGAGAGAGAGAGAGAGAGAGAGAGAGAGAGAGAGAGAGAGAGAGAGAGAGAGAGAGAGAGAGAGAGAGAGAGAGAGAGAGAGAGAGAGAAAGAGAGCAAAGTTTTGAAGATTCGTCTATCGTCTTTCGTTGATTGTAAGGTGGCAACCAAGGGATAAAGTGCATCTCCGGTCTGCACGTGCACGATTAAGCTCTTTAAAGTGTTTGCTGCCGGTTGCTGCCGGTCGTTCATTCTGCCGCCAACTCACCAGAGCACCGGCTGAACCGTGCACCATGCATTTAAAGGGCAAAAGAAAAGCACTTGATTACGAAACTGGGTTGAACTGTTGCGCTTGTCTGTGGCATTTACTTCGCGTACAAACAATTGTTAGCGCTGTCCTTTCTTTATAAAAAGTCTTTAAACTGCGCTTTTACGTTTGCCTGCATTGGCGAGGCCAATTCCACAGCGGGTTTGCATTTTTCTTGTACCCCAGCCGGAAGTCATGCAAGAGATACAGCAGTCAAGCACGCAGAAGGTCCCAGCTGGATGGCGTGCATCCGATTCGGACTGTTTGCAAAACTGGCGACAGAACAAACATGCACCGAACGGAAAACCTCGGCAACGCAGAGCATTCTAATCTCTTTACAAAGCACGGTATGGATGCGAGTGATGGTAAGGGGGTGGAAGGGTACGGGGGTTAGTAGGCAGCAGATGGTTGGCCTTTGTTATCGAGTGTTGGTTTGGTGGCGCCTCGGTGCGGTGCATTTTTTTTCACGGTGGTGCGTTCTAGGTTTTCTTTATTATTACACGGAACGCACACAAGCATAAATGCAAATGAAGGTTAGTTTTTAGCACACCGCCTATTCTTTGTGTGTGTGTAAAAAGGTTTTTTTTGCATAGCTAATAATCAAAACGGATAGCCTAATAAACAAGAAAATGATATAAAACAGGATGCGATAGTAATAACCTGATCCACTATTAGCGATGGTTCTGCAAGGTTATGGTCATGGCTCTGGGACAAGCTATCGATTCTACGAACGAAACGTCTTGAGTTCAACTCCCGTCTGAGCTTTTTCTTGTGGCACCTTTTTCTATGGAAAGTATAAGCATATGAGAGTATATATATATATAGTTATCGCCATCAACTTGAATGTTTAAAACCATGAGAAGTATCAAGACATGGCATGATTCAGAAGTCCTCGATCTGACTTCAGGGACCGTTTTTATTTTTTTGTTACCGAGGAGGAAATCTTGATAGAGTAGAAATCCAGTATTACTCGCCGAAGCTAGAGGCACCATGCCATGGGTACTGTCTGATTCCCATGGACTAAAACCTCCTCGTGCCTTCGCCCCCTTACTGGATTACCGGATTAGGCTTGACTTCAGTATAAACGTATCCAATGAAGGAATGTCTAGGCGCCGCGCTGTGACGATATGGTTAGTATCGTCAGGTATTGTAGACTCCAATCAGTCGACAACAGACTTCATATCAGTCCGCGACAATCTGCTGTTGCCTTCCACGACGGCTCGTTTCCCGGAGTACCGAAGTAGCCTAGGTACAAACGCATACCAGGCTGGACATCCCATGCATGTACCCCTCTAATGCGCGCTTGGAAGTGCGTCAGAATCCATCTCGAAGTTTCGAATTATGATTTTTACTCATCTGCACTACTGCAGATGTTGGTAAGTCACAACAGGTTGCCAACTCCCTTTGTTATAACCCGAACGCGGCACCTTCTTAGCTAATGGATAGGTCTGTCACCCAACCAGTCACATATCACATATCACTTTTTGCCGCCCCCGTTAGCATACAGAGGTGGTGAACCAAACCACTTCCGCACCCCATCCAGCACCACGAGGAGGTGGGCATCGGATTTGCCGGCCTGACTTCAGGGACTGGAGTCGTCTGGAGTCGCTATTCTCATGACATCACCAGCACACACCCTAATTCAACTTGTAGTCGAGCTCTCCGAGAGGCCAAACTTTCATGCGTCTAGAGCACCTTAAATCGAGTCGAATCTTGTTGATGTCTTGTTCTATATTGGCCTTCAGAGCATTAGTCATTTGCTGGGGGAAATTAACAAAAACATGGGACTTAAGCATAACCACATAAGAAAAAGTGTACTACAAAGCCTCGAAAGACTGAAATAGTCTCAAATTTGAACACGTTTCGTGGTAACTAACCTCGTAATTTCAGATAAGGTTAGAGATATGCACCTTGTTGCTGAAGTCACAAAAATGTTGGAACTCTTGATAGCTTCTCCCGAGACTTTATCAGCTCCAAGACGACACAGTTAAACTTCAGCGCTTTAGGGTCAGTTCAAATCATAACCATAGTATCGACTATCCCAATAGTTTTTGCCACATCAACTTCAACAATATGAGTACAAATCAATTGCTAAAATTTGAACCTAGATTCATAGAGCAGCTACTAGAAAATTCTCATTAGACGATTGTCTCAACATTGATATGTCTGGTCTATATTCTTGGCGGTGCTGACTTGTGAACCAAGACAGGTGAAGTATCTGGACGACTTTTATGGTTCGGGAACTCAGTAGTCTCCAGTCCGAGATTTTGTTCCGCTTGCTTGATCCTTTGGTAAGCTCTTACTACACTATCCTCGAACCTTAGAACTCTACAAATATACAAAGACTAGATTAAACAATCATTTAGACATCATTCTCGGCAAAACTAGTCGTATTTGTTTTTCGTCTAATGCCTGTGATGGTCTTTATTTGAAGTGTACTGTTGCTTGGTGCCAACAATCCTCAAATATGCTTGTGAGGTTTGATTGCTCGTAAAAGTGTCGACGCGTCTAAAACTAGTTGACTAGGCCTTGAATTGTCATTTAAAATTTCAATAATTGTTACTTATTGTATAATCAAACAATCCTGTGAATCTTTTCAATCCTTTCTGGTCTCGTCTTGCAAAGCACACCAATTCCTCAAAAAGCAAACGCTCTTCGAATGGTCCGACGACATTGCAATCTGCACGACCGAATCCCAATGAACCGCGTTAAAGGTTACTTGCGTGCTGGCTTCGGCTGCTTCACGAAAGCGGGGAAATTTTGTGGGAAAAAAACGAAGGTGGAAAAGCGAAAGGAGTGGGCACATAAATTAACCATCGTAACGGGAAGCCCGTCACAGACTCGATGCCATAAATTAACGCGACAACCATGCACGTGAAGATTTTTGTGAAAAAAGAGCGAGCGAGAGAGAGAGAGAGAGAGAGAGAAAGAGATTCGTCCCGCCCTGATGCCAAAACTATTTCGAGTTGACCTTTCCTTTCGGTTGCCGTTGGGTGTGCCGTTAGCAAGCGTCTGGCTGGGTGGTGGAAAGCATCCCGAGCATCCCGAACCCGTTGCGCAAGTAAATTGGGGGCTGGCAAAAGTTTTCGCAGTTAAATGGGCGAGATGGCAGGATGCAACGATAACCAGATTAATTGTATGTGAAGGGCATACAGATCGGTGCATACATTGCTTCCCAGCCACATCCGTAACACGCGCACGACCAAAAGCGAGAGAGAGAGAGAGAGAGAGAGAAAGAGAATGAAAGAATATCAATCACGTACCGAGTAAGGGTGGCTTCGTTGCGTTTCGGCCGAAAAGGACATTAAAATTAAGTCACACACATACACCCTCACGAAAAAAAAGGAAAGACCGCCGACAGGGAGCGTTCTCGGTAGGGAAATAAAAATTGCATTGTGTCGACGGGTTGCAACGGTTTGCATTTCGTCTCGGTGATAAATTTCATTACCCAGGGCCAGAGTGTTTTTTGTTTTTCAGCTACGGCGCCGCAGCTAACCTTTAGCTCGTGAATCGGCGTGATAGAGTTACAGCTCTGCCCGAACTAGCCAATGGCACTATGGACACTTTTGTTGGGATAAAGGTAGGGAAAATCTCAACATTTAAAACGGTAGTAAATTTAAAGCTTTTAGGTAAACTACGGGACTATCACTTGAGAAGAATTAATTTCCAAAATATATTAAACTTTTTTTTAATCAAAATCTAATAAAAATGTAGTTTGACAGGAAAGTAGGTGATTTTTTTTTTATTCTGTAACTACGGCCAGGCCGTATATCTTAATACTATTCTTAAATCTAACGAGTAAATATCATGAAACTTATGTTCTATTTTGGGGGGGGCATTTCCTTCTCCCGCCTTTGACGTGCGCCGTTATCCCGGGTGTGCTCGGTAGTATGGGCTGCCAGATGGTAGTTGGGTCCTCCTCTCCTTGGAGCATGGTGGGAATTTGCGGCTGCACCCCATCATTTTTATAGTTGGCCTCCACATCGATTAGTGCAGTCAGTTAACTGGAAGTTGATGGCGAAACACTCGAATCCGGAAACAACGGTAACTGTAAGTTATCGTAGTATCGAACGCAAGCACTCCACCAGCTACAACCCCATGGACTTCAGATACATAGTACTGCTATCATCTGACCGGCGCATATTGGTGTTACCGCACAGAACATATAAGTACAAACATGGAAGAAACAGAAAACAACATAACAAACAACAAGATTTAACTACACTAGACTAAACATACGAAAGGGAAATGGGAAGGGATCAAAGGGTGATTCCCATCTCTTTGACGAAGTCGAACAGAATCCGTGCGTCTAAGTAACCTTTCTGGCCCAAGATGTCACGTATCGGCACTTCAGGGGATCTTCCTGATGCCCGAACGGCTGACAATAGTCCGGGTCTTGCCGCATCGAACTCCACGCATGACCAGAGGATGTGATCAAAGTCGTGGAATCCGTTGCTACAGCTTCTTCTTTTTCTTTCTTGGCCTAACGACCTCATAGGTCATGCCTGCCATTTCTGGCTTACTAGACTTATTGTTACCGCATAGTTGGATAGTCAGTCCTCACTATGGGGGAACGGCCCAGATGAGACTTGAACTCCGTTCCTGCCGTGTGAAGACCGCTACAGCTACAAACCTTGCAGATGGCCCTGCCTACACGTTGAAGATGTGCATTCGTCGCATCATGGTTCGACAGGAGTCTAGACATCATGCGACTAAACGCACGATCTAACGAGAGCCTGTGATACCAGGAACGCAGGGATACCTTGTGGTGAGATGGAATACAGAAACCTCCCGAGGTCATCGTCATCCCACAGCTGTGGCGGGGTGTGGAGAAACTCGTGAGGGAAAGTAGATGAAATTAATGTTCCAACTTATTGTAAAAATCGTCGCTTTGTTGTATATACGCTTGTTTGAAAAATAATGTTGTCCGGCTTTTCGTTCTAAAGTGCCCATAGTGGCAATAGAGCAGTGTGCGTGGTTCTCGTTTTCGTAAATTAAGATCGTACTTGTACCCCCCAGAGGATGCTCCCATATCGCTCCATTATCATGATGCTGATGCTTCAACACTGTCACACACACACGACACGTCCCAGCAGTGTGTCAGCGCGTCAGACTCGCACCGACCTTGTACGCCGCACAAGTAATTGCCATGCACCCACGAACGAGCATAAAAAAAAACAATGGTCTCCAGCGCAAATATATAAAAGAAAATGAATCCAGTGCAATCGTAAGGCGAGTACGCCATCAACATTCCCAACCCGATGACAGTTGATCAACAAATCCCTTGCAGGTCAAAAGAAAGTAAAAAAAAAGCACAACCAAACAAAAAGTGGCGGCTCGTCCAGCCGGGCTTTGTGTGCGCTTTCAAGGTTGTTAAGGTTTAATTGTAACGCGAAACAAAAGCATGGTGAGGAATGGTGGGTGTGGCAGGGGAACAGCATAATAATACTAAGTGCCATTATTGAATTATCTCCAGCCGAATTAAACCGAACAGAAACGAACACGGACGGTTTGCCGTTTTTATTTCTGGGCGCTGTATTTTCTTTTCTCGTTTTATTTTCGGCCTCTTTTGTAATGAAAGCTTTGGCGCTGGAAAAGCTTCCGCACTTTTTTTGTTTCGGGGGGGAGCACGAGCCGGGAAGCAAGGAAAATGCAAGCTTTAAATCATATTAAGTCTTGCGTTCATGGTGGGCATCCTTTTTATTGTGCTACCGCTGCAAAAAGTGGAGTTTTATTTGCAGAAGTACATTCTCACGTGGTTCAGGCGAACACTGTATTGCATACTTTTAGGCGTTTGCTTGTGCTGTTTTGGTTATTCGATCTTTCCGATAAAGTCTTTCGATGTATGGACGTTTAGAAGGCAAAACCAGCTCATTTTGTAAAACGTTTACGTTGGTCTCTATGTTACCTAAATTATGTATGGATTTTGCTCCGAACTATATCTTCAATAAACTTTATATATATCACTAAGCCTGCTGGTGATAGATATCATGCAACGGAACACTAGTCTCCACGGTAGCAAGACTACCGCTTCACATTAGCTAGCAGTTGTGCTTTAAAGTCATAAAATCAGTTCTTTGCATTACCGTTCGATGATGTTTTTCTCATGACTTTAATTGGACCATCTTGCAGCTCTAAATTTTCTCCCCCAAACCCTCAATATCTGCGTCGCGAAAGTTTTTAATCCTTCCATGGATAAGTTTCATTATCTAGTTAATGACCTACTTACTCGCTCCCCTAACAGACGACCATCTTGTGGCGCGTGTAAGAGATGTGCGAGGAAACAAAAACTAACCCCAGCCAGTCAGTTCTCTGTGACCCGACGCGATAATTCAAATCAACAAGAACTTTTCCAACACACACAAACACACATTGTGCTCTTGGGGGGGTTTTTTTTTTCTTGTCGGTGTGTGACATCCCGCACTATCGCTATAACTAACTCTCGCCTGCCAGAATCAGGTTCCAGCTTACGGTCGTCAACCGTACCGTTCGGCCGCTTCAAAACTGTCAACCTCCGGGTGTGTGTTTGGCCGCATGTCCGGGACTTGTCACATTTTATTATCGCACAACGGGGCAGAACTTCCCGGCAAAGGCTTTGTTCGGTTCTCGTGTTGTCGCACCCGTTCGCCGGCAATTCTTGCGCCGAGCAGGAAAAAGCCATACGAAAAGTTACACAAACTTTTCGACGAGAATTATGGCATTTTGCAGGTTTGCCAAAGTTGTCTGGTGTGGAACGTGGCCCGCAGACAGCGGCGCCGGTCTTCACACGGCAGGACCGGGGTTCAAGTCTCATCTGGGCCGTTCCCCCATAGTGAGGACTGACTATCCAACTATGCGGTATCAATTAGTCTAGTAAGCCAGAAATGGCAGGCATGACCTAAGAGGTCGTTAGGCCAAGAAAGAAGAAGAATGTATCGTGGAGTATATCGATAACATATTTGGGACTTTTATTAGATTACAAGATGTTATTCAGGGGACATACTGAAAATATATTGGAAAAAGGACATATCCTTATGAAATGTCTTTACCCACTGATCAATCGAAGGTCTAAGTTATCCCTGCCAAATAAATTGGCAATCTTTAAACTAGTGATTTTACCGGCAGTAACAAACCGCTTCACTCGAAACTCAGAAGTATACATGCTTGCTGATGTGAAACCATTAAACGAGATGTTAGAAATTCTTAAGGGAAATTTAGCTGAGGCACAGTAATTGTGATGTTATTTTCGTGTTAGTAATACCTAAGTTTCGTGTTAGTAATAAGATAGCTAGAAAAAAAAATTGCTTTATGCATTACAAATAACGTCCACGCTTTTGCACGCGACCCCATAATAACGCCTAGAAGGCAAAACCAGCTCATTTTGTAAAACGTTTACGTTGGTCTCTATGTTACCTAAATTATGTATGGATTTTGCTCCGAACTATATCTTCAATAAACTTTATATATATCACTAAGCCTGCTGGTGATAGATATCATGCAACGGAACACTAGTCTCCACGGTAGCAAGACTACCGCTTCACATTAGCTAGCAGTTGTGCTTTAAAGTCATAAAATCAGTTCTTTGCATTACCGTTCGATGATGTTTTTCTCATGACTTTAATTGGACCATCTTACAGCTCCAATTTTGTTTCCCCCAAACCCTCAATATCTGCGTCGCGAAAGTTTTTAATCCTTCCATGGATAAGTTTCATTATCTAGTTAATGACCTACTTACTCGCTCCCCTAGCAGACGACCATCTTGTGGCGCGTGTAAGAGACATGACTTTAATTGGACCATCTTACAGCTCCAATTTTGTTTCCCCCAAACCCTCAATATCTGCGTCGCGAAAGTTTTTAATCCTTCCATGGATAAGTTTCATTATCTAGTTAATGACCTACTTACTCGCTCCCCTAGCAGACGACCATCTTGTGGCGCGTGTAAGAGATGTGCGAGGAAACAAAAACTAACCCCAGCCAGTCAGTTCTCTGTGACCCGACGCGATAATTCAAATCAACAAGAACTTTTCAAACACACACAAACACACATTGTGCTCTTGGGGGGGTTTTTTTTTTCTTGTCGGTGTGTGACATCCCGCACTATCGCTATAACTAACTCTCGCCTGCCAGAATCAGGTTCCAGCTTACGGTCGTCAACCGTACCGTTCGGCCGCTTCAAAACTGTCAACCTCCGGGTGTGTGTTTGGCCGCATGTCCGGGACTTGTCACATTTTATTATCGCACAACGGGGCCCAACTTCCCGGCAAAGGCTTTGTTCGGTTCTCGTGTTGTCGCACCCGTTCGCCGGCAATTCTTGCGCCGAGCAGGAAAAAGCCATACGTAAAGTTACACAAACTTTTCGACGAGAATTATGGCCTTTTGCAGGTTTGCCGAAGTTGTCTGGTGTGGAACGTGGCCCGCATATGCAACTGGTACTGTGGTATGGGTCGGGCACAGGCCACACAGAGCTGCCAGACCGGCAAGTGAATTATGTCTTCTTAAACAGTCCGCTCCACATCGTTTTCGGCATACATCTGAAAACGCGCCCAGACTATACGGGCACCCTTAGGAGATGGGTGCGACTTGTTGTGACGAATTCTTCAGCCACCTTCACAAACGAAAGAAAGCAAGTGTAATTGGAGTTTGAGCTGATTCGCCGTTTTAATTTGATTATATCCGCTGCAACCTGGACCTCCGGGGTACGCGTGTAACGGGTAAAGTTTTCTTCACACACAAAAAAAAAATCTAGCAGGAATAATGGGAAATCTCGCCGCACAACTGGTAACGACCGTTAGCGAGCGAATATTCCCATTTCCTGTTCATCTCCGCCCCTCCCCTTGGCACAACCGGGGCATGTTTCTAGTGCAGTTTTGATGAAATAAATGCAAATGAATTTCGGACCGGGCGAAAATGAAAATAGAATACTCACATTCCCTGTAGGCAATGGCGCGGCGGGAAGGTCACAAACGGGGGAAAGCCGGTGAATCGTGACATTTTTCGTACCGTTGCAGGGTGGCTCCGACCTGGTCCACCATTTGCTCCCGGTGCACGCATAGCTATGCTGTAGCGTCCACATTCATTTCAGCGAACAGGACAGGAGAAATGTGCTCCACAAGGAGAACCAAAAAAATCCCCGGGCGCATCAGAGGAAAAGTTGCAAGAAAGGAAACCAAAAAAAAACCAAAATGGTGAAAACATCAAACACACTCACCACTGCCGTGGTAGAGTATGAACAGGCCCAGGGTGGGTTCTTCTGCATTTTTGCTGTTGTCAAGGCCAGTTGGTTGGTACTCGAGGCGGAGAGGAGGGAAGGTGGGGAATGGTAGAGGACAAGGGGGAAATGCAAGAACTAAACGGCATTTTTCTCGTTTCGTTGATGCACATTGCTTCTTTTTCTCGAACAAAAAAAAACCATTATTGAATGACTTAACCTTATATTTCGCATAAAAAAAAAGGAAAAGGAGTGTGCGGGGGTTCAGACAAGTAGACAACGGTGGGGTGGGGGAAATTGACATTCATCATTTCCATCTACTGCTATCCAAAATTAGCGCCACTCATTTTTTATCGACCCAACCGGGTTCGTCGTCTGCTGCTTTTTTGCCGGCAAGCTATTTTTATCAGTAAAGGGAGTCATTTCATACAACAAAATAAGATAAACTATTCTGAATAAGGTCGTTGTAGCAATACGGCCAGGCCGTTCTAATTGAACTAAAAAAAAAAAAGGTCGTTTGTAGACGCAATTGAAACGACTTTTTTTTGTCGCCTGCAGAATGAATCATCTTCAGTATTTAAAAAAAAATACTTTCTATAACGCCCAAAATTATGCAATTGAATGCGTCGACTTAGCTTTGTAACGTTAGCATTATCGCTTTTAAAATAGTGTGTGTTTCAGAGACGATGGCTTGCTTCAATTAATCGGTCTTTGGTGTCTTGGACCCACCACTTTCTGGCTTTCGTTGCTTTAGGACCTTTCCCATATTTGTCAATCGCTTTGAATGTTTTCTGCAGCATTACATACTTTTTTTGGCGTGTCTCGGTGTTACGCTACCGTAATGCTTAGCTCTTAAAGTCCAAGCTACCTCAAGCTACGCCTACAGTAATGCAATCCGCACAGCAAAATTACACCACTCTCGTCTTGTAAAATGTTTTTGCTTGTCATCTTTAGCAACGCTGTCAATTGGGTTATGATCAAGCTGCTTCTCCTGTACTACTAGAACCTCCTAGAGAAATTTGAATCCCATCAAGCTCTCGTTTCTCTATCTTGAGTTCGCTTTTTTGCGTGTGTAGGTGTGGGTGTGTGTGTGTGTTGCTCACTGCTTATCAAACCACTAAGCAAGTGGTCGGGTATCGGGGGTTCTATCATCACCGTCCGTACCGTACCGCATCCACCACATGCTGAAGAAGCCTGCGGTTGATTTGCAATGCAAATGATAGCCCTACCAACCTACCTGGGCCTGACGTCTCCTCGCACTGCAAGCATAACGAGCAGACACAGGGACGGATGGGACGCGTTATGCAAACCAGAACACTTACTTCCTTCCCCCTGCGTACGTGCTTCGGCCGACGATGGTGCGACATCGAAATTGGAATACCTTCAGCAGGCGGACAAGCTAGACAGAGCTGCTACAATTTAATAAGTGCGCATGGGCTAATCAGTACAGGTAGATATTTATGTAACCACTTTTTCCGGCTCACTACCGAGCTCACCTGCCTTCTGCCCACGCTATTTCGATATCGTGCTGCCCAGAGTTGTCGGATCAATTTCGCCACCGTTCCCACTTCCTGAGTGGCCTCAGTTCATAGGGGTCAAGTGCTCTTCGCACCGGGATGAAGGATACAGATGCGAGAGTGCTTTATTGCTTTCGGAGGAGATTAAAGCACGGTAAAGTGCAGCCGGATGGTAGAGAAACTGCTGAACTGCTGTCACAATGCCCGAAGGTCATGTTTTTGAAAAGGAAGCGAGAGCAAGAGAAAGCGAGAAAGGGAGCAACAATCTGTATCGAATGAACGGGCCGAGCCGGTGGATGCTGCTTTGGTTTCGTCCTAAATTCTTAGCCTCCGGACTGGCCGGTCTATTCATTCCACTGTCATCGGAGATGGTTCACATTGAAAACTCTAGCAATTTTTTTTTCACCGACATTTTGGATGCCTTTTTTTTCTTCTTTCTCTATTGCTTTAAAAGGCAAAGTTTGATTAATCTATTGGATTGAATGGAACTGCAAGCAGCACGAGTGGGTGGGAAGTATTATTGGCTTTGGAAATTGAAAATTGAGTTTTTTTTGTCGCTATAAATATACCACTATCCTATTTCTCGTGGCGTAGGCGTTGACCATAAGAAAGTAGTCTACGAAATTGTTTAACAAACATTTGATTAACCCTGGATTATGTAGGCTTTATCTTTACAACATCGATCCATTTAATATCCTACCGTACTGGTAGTGTAACAAGCGCGCTGGCGGCTAATATATTGCATGCGCCTAAAAGTACGCAATATAGCAAAGCAAAAACATTGTCCGACCTAAGCGCGTCTCAGCATGGAAGTCCGTGCGCGTGGGTTTATTAATTTAGCAACATAATTTATGATCGATTCAAAGCTTCTATTAATTAATAGCATTACACAGTGAAAATGTAAGCGGCACGGTACGCGTTATGCCGTGATACGCCAGGCTTTCAATTAAAACTTTTTTCACTCCAGTGTTCAGCACACATTGAACAGTCAATTAACGAAACGGCTCGAGCAATGTTGTGCACTTCCTAATTAACGCCTTCTGTGACGGATCCGTGTTGAGAGAAAACTTCACCACCCTTACCTTACGCACCGCCGTTCTTCGTCCTTGTCCTTGAATCTCCTGACGGGGAAGTTCACTGACGGAAGAGGCAACATTTATCCGTCTCGGCTACTCTGTACGATACCATCCCCCCATTCAAGCGGTGGGTTGGACACGGAGAAAAGAGAAAACTTTACCATTTTCCACACTGTGACGTGCGATAATGTTGTTTATCGCTAAAAAAAAGGAAGGGAAGTACTTACACAATATTTTCATTAACCGTGCGAATAAGAGGATGAACAACAATCCGCAGACAGCGTCACCACACTCGGGAGTGCTGAAACTTTTCCCGAACGAATCCGTACAGCATTTGAACTGTTTTTCCTGCTCGGCTCGGTGGCAACTGAACCCGGGGTCCGATTTGTGAACTGTGTGTAAAGTTTGGAATGGCTTCCAGATGGTTCTGCTGGGCCGTATCAAATTGTGCACGGTGCACTGTGTTGTGCCGGTTCGTTTCACCGCGTGGGATGAAGCTTGTAACACGGCGAGCCTTCTCGCAGTTAAAGCGAGCCTTCGCTTTACGGTTGCGTTGCGATTAGCTGCCACGATCCTAAAATAACACATGCAGACAGAATTAGTCACGGTGTTTGGTATGGCAGGAAATTGGTTGAGTGATTTTGGGTATATATTTACCAGCACATTAGAATGCGCCGCAACGATCCTTCCCATCACAGTGAACAACTGTTTTCAAATCTTAACTCTGATCGTTTCCAGTGTCGCTTGTAATGTCCTGAAATAAACAAGAAATTAGCTCATAATAATATCTATTTTCTACACATCTTACCTTTCGCAGATGATCAAGATGATGGTTACCGTGGTGATTGTATTTACGATCTGCTGGCTACCATTCAACTTCCTGATGGTAAGTGTTGCCCGCCTCGGCTATCACGGCCACTCATTCTCTTCCTCTGATCCCTTCCGAAACTCTCCGGCCATACTTGCAGGTCATGAAACTCCCGTCGTCCTGGGACCTGCTGCCGTACTTCTGGTTCGCCTTCCACTGGCTAGCGATGTCGCACAGCTGCTACAATCCGATCATTTACTGCTACATGAACGCCCGGTTTCGCAGCGGCTTCATCCTGGTGCTGCACGGTGTGCCCGGACTGCAGCAGATCTGCTGCTGCATACGCCACTCGCCACCGAACATTGCGCGCAACGTCGGTTCCAGCGTGGCCCTCGCCGGTGAGATGAATGGCCTGTACGGTGCCAGCGCACTGCGAAGAAAAGCGGGAGTGCGAGTTAGGTGCCACCCAGGATAACAAACCACCATGTTCCTACGTTTCTGTTCATTTGTTTTCTTAATACTTACCGTTCTTACATTTCCTTCTCCGCTGGGTTGCTCTTCTTGCCGGTTGTGTGTGTGTGTGTGTGTGTCCGTCTGATAGTGTACTGGCCTGTGCTGACGCGTTCTATGTTTTCGCTAGTGTTTTAGGATGTGATTCTAGTTTGATGTGCGTTGCGCCTTAACATCACTCAAAACAACACTCATACACACACACACACACTCAGAATCATGTACGGTGCCTAGTTGTCACAGCGTTCACTACCACTTGCACCAGCTTGATGTGTTATTCTTCCAAGGCATATACTTATTTCTGTCGTTCGCGTTCATGTTCTGCGCACTCACACTTTTGCTAAGTTGTTTCGATTAATCACACACTCTCACACATCCATACAAGCAATAGATACTAATTTCACACCTCAAGTTCTGATTGATTGTTTACGTGTACGTATTGTATTGTTGTGTACGTTGCTAGCTGCTAACGGTGAGGTGTCTAAGATGCAGGTACCTCCTCTTCATGTGTATTGATAACAGTATTCCATCCCATCATCTTCTACTGGCGACGGACCTTACCATACTGATACCCGTTGCTTGCCGCCTCAACTCCCGCAACATCCCTACGACTCTCAGTATATTGTGTAGTCAGTTTTTGTGCAGTCAGTCAGAGACGCGCTTGGGTTAAAATTTTTGAACATGAGAGTTTCTACAAAAATTTGTCACCAGTACGCAGATGTTACAATTAGAACAACGTTACGTCACTATCATCTGCTTTTCTCACCACATTCCAACACGTACGCTCAATCTCATTAACTGCAATTCGATCCGCAATAAAACTCGCGCCTGTTCCCGTTTCAAAGGTCTGACTCATCCAAGAATGGTTAGGAAGAATTTTGTAGTTCATCCATTGGTAGGGATTGTTTTCATTTCAATTCATTTAGAATTGTGGGCAAATTTATTCATCTTGAAGCTGTGCTGATTTTGATTAAACTATTACGCAAAGACTTTCGTTAGGCTAGACGGAATGGCGAAGGACCCTTTCATAAGACTTTTTTTACATTAGCTTCTTTATACTTGATAAACATACATTAGGTTCAGCAACAATGACAATAGTCAATGAATAATCGAAACCTGTGGTTTATGTTAAAAATTACATTTAATCTCACCAGCGTTGCGCTCTTAAGCGCCACTATAAGATATGCGCAAGTCTAAACGCTTGCAATTCGAAGAAATCTGGCGTGGAAAATACGAGACCGCTTGCTTGTACCAAGCATCCAGACGTAGAAATAACCCCACACAAATGTCTGGCTTGCATCAGCATTTCTTCAGAATCGACTCTTTCC
>KZ062577.1:71416-104135 GCA_002091835.1 Anopheles maculatus | reverse complement strand
TTTCCCTACTTTCCAAAAAAAAAAAAATCGGTAAACTCCAGCAAGTTTACGACAATGAGTCTTGGCCGTATCCAGGCTTAGAACATGTGTCACACGTTCCCAATCTCTATTCTTTGCCTGTTCTAAGTACATAAATGACGTCACCATAGTCTTGAGCGATTATGACATCATAGACTTCGAGGCGAAAAATTTAATTACATTACTCCAGCAACCAACAAAATTGATAGCTGGTAGTTTTTTTTATATCCTAATTGCTCGATCGCTGCTTAGGAAACAAAGAACCCTTTATTTGCATTTTCTATTTTATTCATTAAAGTCATTTCAATTTCATATTGTTTTAATAGCTAATTTTATTATTTAGTAACATTACCTTAAAACTATTTTTAAAGATTTTTTCATTATTATTCAAATATTAATTCATTACTTTTACCCATTTTGCGCCCCATTTTGAACCTTTCTGACTTTTTTTTACACTTACGCTGTGCCCCAGGCGGACTATAAAAGGGCGATCGATTCTTAGCACGATCGTCACTCGATAAGACTGTTAGGAGCCGTTCAGAGCTCTCACAGTCTTAATCGACGTGGTCATAAAGCACCCTCACAAAGACAAGTTTTTGGTTAGGACAGCACCACAAAGATGGGGCAGTTCGTTGGCCGAGACGGTAACGACACCGGTCTGCACATGGTCAGGACCCAGGTATCGCATACCTTCCGGACTGTGTCTCCCCGTGCGCGCAGGACTGACTATCCAGCTGCTACGGGGAGTAACCAAAGTCGACAGACCAAGACTTTGCCAATGAAAAAGATGACTATGTTCTATGCGTTTTTGCCACTATTGTTTGTCAAAATAGTGTTTTAATAATAATTTCCTCTAAAAGATACCAGAGATTGGAACACAAATGCCTAGAAAGAGCCATACTGCCATACAAATGCCATACTGCTACAAAGAGCAGCTCTTAATAGCACTATGAAAACAATTACAACTCGTCGACCGAATACGTGTGATTTATTTGTTTACGATCCTTGGCTCACACACACCAGTCGCACAACCGAGCAAATCGAAGTATAATGCATGTACTTGTTAATCGTATACGGTCATAAAACAAGGCGCACCTTGACATTGCTACACGATTGTAACTGTTGGTTTGGAAACGAAACAAAAACAATCCCTCGATGAAATTGATAAAAGTAGTGTAGCTGTAATTTATTCGATTGGTTTTTCAACAGTTCAAAATTCCTTTAAATGTAAGAAAGATTTAGACAACTTTTCACAACATTTCTAAATAATGTATTAGTAGTTGATAATCTAATAATTTGTGTGTGTGTGTGTGTGTGTCATCTTGTGTCGTAACGGATTTGTTTTTTTTTTTATTGATTTGTCACAATTGTGTATGTATGTATTTGTTGCAAGGGAGCTCCAGCAGACTATAAAAGGGCGATCGCTGCCCAGTACGATCGTCAGTATATGGAGCTGTCGCGAGCTGATCAGAGCTCTCACAGCCCCATATGCTGTCAAAAAAGAACCCCACACATAGTCAACCCATGACTACTAAGTACTGTGTAAAGAAGATTTGTTCTTCGCTTTGCACAATACTATAGTTTTGGAAATAAGCAAACCATGTCATGGGGCGGCCCGGTGGTAGATGCGACAGCGGCGCCAGTCTTCACACGGCAGGACCGGGGTTCAAGTCTCATCTGGGCCGTTCCCCCATAGTGTGAGGACTGACTATCCAACTATACGGTAACAATAAGTCTAGTAAGCCAAAACTGGCAGACAAGACCTAAGAGGTCGTTAGGCCAAGAATGATGATGATGATGTCATGGCAAGCGACTGAAGGATGCTTCTAGAACAGATGTGTCAAACTCATTTCATTGGCGGGCCGCATTTACACATTTCCGATAATTTGCGGGCTGCAAAGTTGATCTTAATAAGAAAATCAATATGGTTCAACTAAATACTTTTCAAAAATGTATAAAAAATTATCTTCGATAACTTACAATCAATTACATATGCAGTTTAGTCATGTTCGCGGGCCGCATCTAAAGTCTAAGCGGGCCGCCAGTTTGACATACCTGTTCTAGAAGATATTTTACCACAGATATCAAACTAATCATTGATATAAGTTTTCAAGCAGATCAAACAATATGTTACTTTCTTAACGATTTAACCATATTCAACTATGATTGGTGTTAAAAAAAAAATCGCTTTAAATTTATTACTTTTACTGCATGAGCCGACATGACTAAACCATCGCATCTGCTGGAATGTGTTTTTGGTATCTTATAAATATAATCTTCTGGACAATGCAATCAAAATGGGTTTGAATACATAAATTTGTAAAATAATAACTTTAAAACGCCTCTACAAGTATACAATACCCTGCAATGCTAATAAGTTGATGTGTGATACCGATGCGAAAGATCCGTTGAATCTTTCCATTCTTTTTACATTACTGTCTTGGTGACATTTCTATTTGCTTTTACCATCAATTTTTTAGTTTCCCATATTTCCTTTCCTTCGATGTTGGGTACGGTTATTGAAGTTAAAACAAACAATGCGTAGTCCGCTTTCAGCCAACGTATGTGTTCCGTTTTGCTTCTAAAGTAGAACAGAAGCTTAAGAAATTTAAAATAGCGTATAACCAAAAACAAATAGACAAAATCAGTAGAATGTTGGCTACATATTGGTTTCGATGTGCTGATATAAAATGTGTTCTTTCTTCTATTTATCATCTATTTTAACATCGTTAAACTGGCGATCGGCGTTACGCAGGAATCGATGAAGTATCGCATCTGCATCGAGTTAACACATGCACCACATACATAAGCACCAGAAGGAAACCAAACCACAACGTACAGGTACGAAGTGTTAACCTATAACTACATACAAAGTTCCTGAATAAAGTTCTAGTGACGATTATCGTTAGTATTCGTGCAGCGAGAATGTGTTAATTAAGTTTGTTAGCAAATTAATCCTGTGCAAGGATTGGCATCTTTCTTCTCGCTTGCTGTCGGTTCGTCTAGGCTTAGTTTATTCATTACTTTCTATAAAAAGCGCCCTCAAGAATACAAATGCTTGAGCGTGTGGTTTTGCTATAATCCTTTCGTCTCAGGCTAACTTCAACGGCACTTTTACCATTTTCAAAAAGCAAATGCAAATGCAAACTTAGAATTCATCTTCCTCACTACCCACAAAAAAGTTATAACTGAATCCTTTAGGCGATAAAAAGAAATCTTCTGAATCGACTTTTGCTAATAACTTTTTCAGGTTCAGTCGACCGAGACGTCCCTGTTACGGTGATACCAGCAGAACTACGACTAGAGCGCACCAGTCACCGGCACCGGCCTCGTATTTGGTGGGATCAGCGGTGCCGGTGCGGCACGGGCCCAGCTCCAAGGTCGGTCTGCCAATGGCGGTAATAGCGGTGATGGTGTCGGTGGTAGACGGAAGCGACGATGCTGTCAGAACGGTGGTGACGGCGACTGGAAGAACGTACCCGATCAATGCATTGAACTGATCATCATGGAGACGAGCGAGGAACTTGCGGTTGCGACCAAAGACTTGCAGATGAAGGAACTGACTGGTGGCGCTGGTGCCGAGGACGGTCCATCCGATCTCCGAGGATAGAGCGCCCGTGTATTATGTGCTGTATCTGGAACAGTGAACGTTTGTTGATAATAAGTGAAAGAAAACCAAAATCAAGTTTCTCTATTTACATCCACTATCGACATACCTGACGCGTCTTTTAAACTCATCGCCAACATCGCTTCCGGTTCCTTACGTCCATCCATCCATCCGTCCGCACACGAATCCATTAATCACGATGCTGTACCACTTCACTAGACCATCCATCCTGTTTGTTTTATTCGGATCCTCTGAAGGATCTGTGAGCGACCAGGACGAAAATAGGGGGGCGGGAACGAATACTACTCAAAAA
Source organism: Anopheles maculatus (assembly GCA_002091835.1). Lineage (NCBI taxonomy): Eukaryota > Metazoa > Arthropoda > Insecta > Diptera > Culicidae > Anopheles > Anopheles maculatus. Next base: position 100,197 of record KZ062577.1, on the reverse strand, counting down.
CGTCTGGTGCTGACAGTTAGCCCCAGAAAGTTGGTTGTCTGGCGTCGGAGAATTCCCCAAAAAAAAAAATGTTTAATCCTTTTTCCTTTAGCGATAGGAGTGAGTGTTCCCCTTCCTTCACGATAGTCGGAACGAGGGCCAGCAGAAAACTCAACTTAAAGAAGGCACTGAAAGAAGATGACGCACCCATGGCTACTTGTTTCCCTTCCTACTGTGCGCATAGCGAACACTACGAGCTAGATAACAAACAAAACATTGATGGACTATATACGATGGCTCGTTTGCCGTACATCCGTTAAGCTAATCTAATCTCCCGTTTTATGCTGCTAGAATTAAATCTGAAAACTGATGAACTAAATATACTGACAAAAGGCTGATGTCGATAAATAAAGTTGGGGAATACGGTTCCCAAACCTGTGTATAGCGCCCAGGTTGACACCTTTTTGGCCCATTTTGGGGTGTATCAACCCGTGCCCTGGGGTTAGGATCAATTCGATCTGTGTTGCGTTATTAACAGTAACAGTTAAACTACATGATCAGCGCCACCGTGATAGGGCGACGATAGACAAAAGTCGACGAAACGAGGTATAAATGCTGCACGTCGTTTACAACGACCTAGCAAAACAAAAGAAAGAAAAAACAAACAAAAAAACAATACACAACTATTCATATTCTCGGCACGCAACTTTCGCCGTGTAATCGATGTTTACTAGAAGGTCCGGCCCAACTTAGTTGAAATTTAAAACAAAATAAAAGAATATTAATCATCGAAAGAATACCAAACAAAAAAACACACACACAAACAGCTAGAACCCATCCGGTTTTACAAAGCGCGTGCAGATATTGCAAAGAGAAAGAGATAAACATTTTGCGTTAATATATTTCAGTGTAACCAAACACAGTCACACACGCGAATACAAACCGCACACTGTACGGAAATTGACAAACTCTATGGAAATCATGAAACCAACATTAATAAACCAGTATTTTGTATGTATCCTCTTCTCAATGGAATTCAAGCAATGTGTGTGTGTACGTTTCTTTACAATCGTCGGCTCTCGGAATGAGGCAACTAGATCTTGTAGGAGAGGGCCACTTTCCTAAATCATGGAGGCGGCATTCACCCCAACACTTCTCCTCTGGAGCTTACGCCATTTCTTCTATGTGCCTCTCTGGCATGTTTAAAGTTCTATGGCTGTTCTGGTAAAACATGCATGTATTAACGTGCCACCATATGTTATTTGCCGAGCATATTTACTTTGTGAGGTTCACGATTTGCGAATTTTGTGATAATTCACCTACGATGCGCATAATGATGTAGTAGCATCCACTATCGATTACGTTGTATTGAACAGCTTCAATCATAAATAGTTTATTCGAACTCTTTCCTCACTAAACGCTATCTATCATATATTGGTATGGATCGGTGTAAAGTCAGTAACATTTTGATCCGTTCGCACAGTAACGCTTCTGCACTACATTCTACTAAGGTTACGAAATAATCTCGCTAGGCTGGTTTACCGGGGGAATCATTCCCTGTTTTTTTTTTTCATCACCCTTTAAGAAAATCGCATCCTTTTTTCTTCTTAACTTCGCGGTAACTTTATAACACGTTAGTGATTATACTATTCTTTTATCGCTCTTCTTCTAACTCTTCGACATTGTTGCAACTGTGTATTTTTCACTTTTAAGGCCACTGCTGGTTTCGCAAACAATCCTTAATCCCTTATTTAGAATGTTAAATACAGGGTTTCGATCCATATAATTGCACATTTCATCCGGTATCACGAACACAGTAAACAAATGACTGACACTTGTAGGGTTGAAAGATTGAACAGGTTGAACCGATTGCAACTTCCCGCCGCTGTGTTCGTAAAATCCCCTATATGATTAACATTTGCTCTGTTATTTTTGCAAATACCTTCTGAGCAACCGAATTTCGCCGCCAATGGATTGCAGATCTATGCAAAGTGATTCAAACTTGCGTGATACCGGATGAAATGTGCAATTTTATAGTCTGCTTTATTCATCGATCGTACACTTTTTTCTCCTTTCGCTCTCTCCCAAAATCCCCTCTCCTCTCACAGTGTCGATCCCATAGGACATTTTTAGGTTTCGTTTAAACCCTCGAGTTCAAGCGCTAACAACCTTCTCACCAACCGAATTTCACCGCCAATGGATTGCAGATCTATGCTAAGTGATTTAAGCTTGCGTGATACCGGATGAAATGTGCAATTATATAAATCGAAACCCTGTAATTGAGAAAGGCCGTGGTGTTTCAATTGCATAACTTGAAGTTGGATAGCGTGTTTGCTTTCGGGAGGGGCTTTTGTTTTTTCTAATCGCGTGAGTTACACGACCACATCAAAAATAGCAAACTATAACAATCAACACTGTTCAAATCAAGCGTCGCTACGGTTTACAAGGTTCGAACTAAAGTTTTCCCTACCCTATTCGCGCACAACATACGTACTGTTGTACTTCCTGGGAGAGCCTTATGAGATGAGTTACTTAAGCGCCTGAGTAGAGGTTATGGTTCGTTGAGGCCAGATTTTAGAGGACGTCTAACAAAAAAAGGGGCAATAAACAGGAAGCAGAAGGCCCATTCCTGCAAGCTCTGTAGGCCCTTCATCAGTATAGTTGTAAATTGCAGTCCCCGCTCTCGTTGTTAATCCGCCTTTGTCCTTTTCCTTTCCTGGCTTTCTACGTTAAGTACCGGTTCACCGGTTGCAAGCGTCTGTGAACACTTGTAAGGCATTTTACCCGTAAGTTAACTTATTGATGGAATCTTTCTGCCGCGTACATCCAGCTGTTTTTCTCTCTTAATTTGCGGATCTCTCCCACAGCATTACCCGGGGGGTGTTGGAACAAACAAACGTTCACAGGTTTTAAACAATCGGTCGAAGTACGTTGTGCATCTCGAACCGACGCCAAATGTTTAAATCGAGTGGACGTTTATTCGCTTCGACCGTCGAAAATACTGCAACACTGCCGCGAATCCCTCTTTTTCTCTTTGCATAGCCCTGACCCCGTGTGTTAGTACGATTCCGCGTTTGTCGTGTTAACCTAGGCAACGTGTTTATAAATAGTGGGGGGGTCAAGGAGGTGCAGAAAAACAGGGAATAATGTATAAAATGTATATATGTATATGGATATGTGTATGGCACAGTATTTACAGATCGGTCACCGGGCCGATCACGCCAATGCCGCTGATATTGTTGCTGCTGCCGCCACTCGCATTCGATGGTGCGTCCGTCGACTGTGAGTCAACCTTTTTCTGCAACGCCATTACCACTTTTTGTAGGCTAAAAAAAAAAGAAAGGACAAAAAAGCGGACAACGTTTTTAATAGAGATGAATGATCTGGCCCGTCTGATCCGATCCACTCTTACTAGGCAATCTTTTTCGATTGTTCGTTCTTGGCCGCTATCGCATCTTGCAGATCACGCCTCAGCTCCACCTCGCCCTTCTCTAGCATCAGTACACGCGAGGAAGCCTCATGCACCGAGGCCGTCGTGCTCGAAGCGCTCGAATTACCATTGCCCAGCTCGACCGTTACCGCATCACCACCAAACAGTTCCTCGGTGGTGGCGATTCGCCCGTAATTCAGCCGTAGCATCGACGGAAGGTTACTGCCCGGCTTGACACCGTTGTTGGTGTTGTTGCTGGTGGAACATCCGCCACTGGTCGGTGGTGAGCGATCGTTCACACCGAACGAATGAAACTGCTGCTGAGAAGGTGCTGTTGTCTGTGGGGAATGTTGTTGCTGTTGCTGCTGCTGCTGCTGCTGCTGCTGTTGCTGTTGCTGTTGGGCTGAGTTCGATTGCTGGTGTTGTAGCTGCTGAAGCAACAGTGCTTGCTGTACATTCCCACCGAACAGTGGCATCGGGGAGAGTGGCATCGTGTGGTTGTGTTGCGCCCCCGCAAGACAAACTGCTGCCTGCGGTAGCACAATACTCTCCAGCTGCAGTACACGGCTGGTAAGCTTTTCCAGATCGATCCGCGTCGCACTAACCGATTTCTGCATCGTGTCCACATCCTTCGCCAACCGCTGCAGCGTATCGTTGATGGACCACATGTGATTTTCCTGCAAGTTGCGCAACCGCTCGAACGTTGCATCCTCCCGCACCCGACATATGTCACGTATCTCTCGTACCACGTCCGCTACAATCCCGGAGGTGTAGTTTCCTGCAAGCGCACAACGTATCGGAACATCAGCTTTAGCGGAAGTGTACTGTGACCGACCACATTTTGGCAAACGATATCCATACCCGTCGACCGGTACGATGGTGCGGGACTGTTTTGGCCCATGCTGCCGATCGGTTGGCTGGTTGAGCTCAGTCCGCTCAGGCTGTCCCGTCGCCGGCCCAACCCGGACAGGAGATTCTGCTGCTGCTTTAACCGTTCCGTTTCCACTGCAGACAACAAAAAAAAAAAACAAAAAAACAAACGCATGCACACACTGATAACGCACACAACCATACACAAACACACCTTGCAGTTCCAGCAGGCTGCGCGTTAGCTTCCGGTTTTCCTCGAGCAGGACCGCATTTTCCTCCACGATGCTACCGCCCTGGCTGGCGGACGGTGGCCGATCGGTTGAGTATTGGGCGGGCGCGGTAGTGGTGGGATAGGGGCGCGCGGATGGACCGGGAAACGAGGTGTTACTGTCATCCATTGTGGTAGATTCGTCGTCGGACGGTGTGTCCGATTCTACTGATTTACTGTGATAGAGTAATCGGCAAAAAAAAGGACGGGGTAAAGGTTTATTCATTTAGCACACTCGCGCTGGAACCGAGCCTCTACTGCGCTTACTGAGAATGTAAGTAGGTGCCGCATGTAGGACACGCCGCGTCGTTCCCGTCGTGCATACAACCAATCATAAGAAGTTTGCGCTAGGTGTCGTTCATCCGGGGGAAAAAATAAGCAAAGAATCACCTGCACGCTGCGCTGCTTCCTGTTTGAAAATGGAAAAACAAATTACTTTACATCATTCTGGATGGATGGGAAGAAGTGAAAAACCTTACCTTGGATGTGTCTTTTTGTTGTCAGTCTTTCCTGTTTCTTAAAGAGAAGAAATACAGCAAAAAAAAAAAGAATCCATTCAATGACGTTGTTGAGTACAAATCCGAACAGGCAAAGTACGATCAAACCGACCCGCGGGAAGGACAATGCGTGACTGTTGATCGGGATGGTGATTCGCAACAAAAAATGGGTATTTTGGCGTGTACGCTGGTAAGGCAATCGAAAAAAAAGTGTGACAAAGAAGTGGGCGTACCGCACGTAAGTAGGGAAATGCTCCCACCCTAAGGGAAAATGTTTCAATCCGTAAACACCGGTTACTCGTTTCACGTTGGAAGCGTCGGCGGGTGCTTGTTATGGGTTGTTTTAGACATAGTTTATCATTTTGCCTACCGTACCTTGCATGCACTGTAATCATTAAGGGCCTTAGCGGTAAATACAGAGTTTTGCCGTATGTTGTTACTCGGCATCATCTACCCCATATACAAGAAGGGAGATAGGCTAGAGTGCAGCAACTACAGGGGTATTATGGTGTTGAATACCGCCTACAAGATTCTCTCCCTAGTTATACAAGATAGACTTGTCCCATTCGTTGAAGAGATAGTTGGAAACTATCAAATAGGATTCCGAAACGGAAAATCAACCACCATGCGGCAAATCTTGGAGAAGATGGCAGAACAGCAGCTACACTCCTACCATCTCTTCATCGATTTTAAAGCCGCATACGATAGCATAGCCAGGGTTAAACTTTACGACGCAATGAGCTCATTTGGAATCCCGGCCAAGCTTACCAGGCTTGTACGTATGACAATGACCAACATTACATGCCAGATGAAGGTGGATAGGAAACTCTCAGAGCCCTTTGCTAGACCCTTCTGCGCCAGGGAGACGGGCTTGCTTGCCTCCTATTCAATCTGGCGCTAGAGAGGTCCATCCGAGACTCGGAGGTGGAAACTTCGGGGACCATCTTCTATAAGTCACTCCAGATATTGGCATACGCTGATGACATAGACATCATTGGTTTGAGGCTCTCCTATGTAGCAGAAGCTTACCAAAGGATCGAGCATGCGGCACTGAACCTCGGGTTGGAGATCAACGAGGCAAAAACCAGAATGATGGTGGCACCATCAGCGGCCCTGCTAACAAACACTGATTTACGCAGGGGTGATGTACAGATAGGTGAACGCACCTTCGAAGTCGTCCCAAACTTCACCTATTTGGAGTCAAAAGTCAGCACCGATGAGGTCTTGAGCCTATTATTTTAAACTTCCTGGACCTAATTTGCCTGCGGAAATTTCTCCACTCAAAATACCTGTCGCGACGGACGAAGCTGGGACTGTACAAAACCGTTATAGTCCCAGTACTCACATACGCCTCTGAGACATGGACTCTGTCCAAAACTGACGAAACCCTCTTAGCCGCGTTCGAAAGGAAGATGCTCAGAAGGATTTTTGGCCCCGTATGTGTGGAAGGACAATGGAGGAGCTGCTACAATGACGAGCTCTATGAGCTGTATGGTGATCTCACTATCGTGCAGCGAATTAGGCTCGCCAGGCTCCGGTGGGCTGGTCATGTCATGAGAATGGCACCGGACGACCCAGCCCGTAAAGTCCTTTTAGGCCGTCCACATGGACAGAGGAGGCGTGGTAGGCCCAAACTGAAATGGAGTGATGGCGTTGATACGTCCGCCAGAACGGCCGGGATAATGGATTGGCAGACGACGGCGCTAGACCGTGAGCGGTATCGAGGATTGTTGCAGCAGGCCAAGACCGCGAAGCGGTTGTAGCGCCTGATAAGTAAGTAAGTGTTACTGTTAGATAATCTTAGCGTAGGCAAACTTTTAAAGTAATTGTTCGAAATTGAACTTTTTTTTTATCGCCGTTGTTGGCCATAGATAGTAATGGCAATTGATAGTAATTCCTACGGAAAAATGGACTATCCCCAATGTTACCGGTCCCGATACCGAGGAGCGATGAATTAAACCCCTTACCATTAATCCTCACGCTAACCTGCTCACCACGGTCAGCGTGTGGCTAATCCACGCGTGTATTGACCGGTGCGTAAAACTGTTATCTAATGAGCCTCGAACCCGCTTACCACTCTTAACGCTTTAATGGATATAAAACCTAACCCCTAGCTAGTTGTGGTACGCGCACCGTTACGCAGCGAAAAATGCATAGTGAACAGGAACAGGAACGACGATCACTATCGCCATGCGAGTGTGTACCGAGTGTGTGCCGGTTTAATAATATGCGTCGGTTTAAAACATCCCCCCCCCCTCCTTCCCCAATATATTGACCATGGACCATGTACGCGGTTACGTTTCGCATTGTGGCTTTGCGAGAGCGCGCGCGCGCTCCATGTCGCGGAACGTACATCACATAACATCAGCAGGCAACCTTTACTAATCCAATAGAAAACTTGCAGCGGTGTAAAAGTGCATTTGCCATTTTATTCGCTCGGTGTGGTATCAGCGTTATGGTGTAGCGATGTTTGAGAAAAGAAAAAAAAACCTTTCTTCACGGAACATTCGATCAGCGGAAAGCGGATTGCTACTCTTATCGTCGGTCTGGTTTTTGTACCATCATGCACCAAACATCATGTTTATTTTCCTCCCCCATTCTCATCGCAAACGTGTCGTGTTTCTAACAGCGATCGAGCGGGCTCAAACGATATAAAAACAGGTGTAGAAACGGTCTAAAGAAATCAAGGACATGTTACGGTTCGCTGGATGTGCAACGCATGGTTTCGCTTTCCTATTTTGTTTTATTTCATTTGTTGGATTAACAGCAACCTTCTTGACCGGTTACATAGCCTATAAACGATCGGTCCTTGATGAAAATGATTTACAATACTTCTCAATTACACGCATATGCTTCGTGTAAGCGTTGAATGACAATTCCATTTAAAAATTCCTTCTTTCCGTAGTAGCCGAAGGTGTTACTTTTTTCAAATAAACTGATAATATTCAATTGAACAAGCTCAGTGAGTTTTATCGAGCATCAGTATGGATCGAATCAATTAATATTTGAGACCGTTATTAAAGAAATACCTTACTTTCTATATAATAACATAGGAACTCAGCCATTGTCTTATTTCCCCACCGAAAAAAAACACTAACCTAACGCTACTAACCACAAGCAGAACGCTAAATTGACCCTTTTCCCATGCGGGAAAATAGAGAAAGAAAACAAAACAAACCGACAAAAAAGCGTCACACCCGTACACGACATAATTATCGGAGCGAAAAGCAGGTGAAAATTATCTACCAGGTGACACACTACCACACTGAAACCCGCACCCAAAAGGTGGTACGCGAAATACCAAACTGCATTCCAGCCGGGTGTTGCTGCTGCCCGTTCGCTAGTTTAATTGCATTAGCATAAATGTGAACCACCGCGCTTCGGGTGATTTTGGTTTGTGCTGCTTTAGCTTGAAGTTTGTGAACAGCGGATGGGAAAAAAGTGGACTTTTTTATGTTGTGCTCCCGATCGGAAAAAAGGGTGCCCCAAACAGGGCTGGGAAGGGGGATGGCTGAAAGAAAAAGAAAGCACGCGGCGGCAAACATTAGTTTCCTCCAGCCAAGCATCGAGCACAAACACAAACATAAAAAAAAAACGACTGGAAACGAGATGAACCCGATCTCATGTGGGAAAGAACGAGACATTCGCGAAAAAGGAAAAATCCATTTTCCTCCTCACACACAAACCCAAGAGCACCTTTGGAGAGTGGTGTCTTTTCTTGAGTTTGAACTCTCATCATCAAACAGAAAATGTGTTCCCACCAACAAAAAAAACAAGCGTCGTTCGCGTTGTCGTGTTGATCGCATTTCTTTTGCCTTCACAGCCGTTGTGCATTTTTCCCCCCGATGAAGCAAAGGGAAAACAAAAACACTCCCCTTTACGCGGCCCGCACTCAGGGAAGGCATGGGAGGAAAATGGGAAGGAAACAACAGGAAGTGGAAATAAAAGTTAACCATAAACACGGCATTTGTGAGCGACAGATGGTTTGGAAAAAGGTTTTGTGGACAGGGGCAGGAAAAACCAAACGGGCGGACGGGAAGGAAGATCGTTACCCACCAGCGTATAGGGAAAATGTGTCGGCACACACACACACACACGGCGCACTAGACCACTTACCACAGATCTTAATGGTAAAACTTACTCGCTCGCTCTCTCTAACCGCGTGTGGAGTGTCTTTTTTCGATATTTTCGTGTGCGCTTTCCAGCTGGAATATTAAAGGGTTCGTCGTTCGTCGTCTTCTTTCGTTGCGGTTTGCTAATTTAATTTCGTTTTCGGGCGTCCCGTCCAGTTGGGGGTTGGGGGTGGATTGGTGTGGTTGGTGTTGAGCTTATCGCTTGGCGTTATCATTTGACACCTTCGCACGCACAACCACACACTCGCCTCTTCCTTCGCGATACACAGGGCTTGTCCACCTGCAATACGGTTGCGGCTTGGAGTAATGATCGTTGGTGGTAGCAGTTGATAGCGGTGAATTTATTATGCGTAAAAGAGAGACCGAGACCGAGAGCGCGCGCCAGCATGTGTCGGTTTTGTACGTGTGTGGAGCGTAGGGTTGTTGATTGAATGAAAACGAGATGGCTGCAAACGGTAGTCGCACACACGAGCGAAACAAAAAAAACATACGGAAACTTATCGTTTTGGGCCACCAACACTAGCGCGGCGGATGGGCAGCTTCATGGGCTTCCTCCTTCAGGCTGATTCATTTCCCATATGGAGGACACCTTCGTATGAATGAGTACGTGTGTGGATACGTGGGCGCGCGTGTGTTAGTGCATGCAGCACACACCTTATTGCTCTGCTGTACGATCTGCAGCACACTAGAAACGCATTCCAAAAGCCGATTCGCCTATTATTACCAAAAACCACCTTACTCGCGACACATTAGACACTGTATCTTTCCACCATTCGCGCTAAGGCTAGTGCGAACGTAAATTAAACACCACGGAAAGGCACTGGTTGCGGTCGTGGTTGTGCACTGGCATGCATAAACTTGTTACAATTTCACCCACATCGGAAGTGCCCGATCGATGACGAATGATACATTCTGTCACCGTACCGCACACTGCCAATAAACAAACACGTACAGCACGTACACACACCGACGCGCACACAACTGATTCGACAAATAATTAAGAGCAAAAATAGCAGAAAACTTACGAAAGCATAAAACAAACAAACAACAAGCAGCTCACACAAGCGGAATGGTTAAGAAATATGCTCGATTTTCCCAATCGCTCGACCGACCGGCCGTCACAATGCAACTGTTTCGCTCTTTTGCGTACACCGTCCAAGCAACTGGAACCGTCAACGTCAGATGAAACAGGCACAGTTGGCCGAACGGAGAAAAGAGAAGCAAGTGCATCACATGTCCGTAGCCGAGCGCACCGCTGGTGTAAGCGAGATGAGACGTTACGGATGGAAAGTGTCAGTTCTGACGTTTTATATCGTTTTGCTGTCAACACGAGGGTTAAGCACCGTCTATACGTTCAAAAACAAGAGACGAGACACAGCACGAGATTCTCAAGCAGCTTTGTCAATGTAAAAATGTGTTTATTGAGACGAATTTCATGTACCGAAGCTTCAGATCGATTGTTGCTTGGCTGTAAATATGAATTTCGTTTATTGAGATGAATAAAGAAAAATCTCGCGCAATTTTATCGTTTTAAAACCATTAGAACTTGTGTCTCTCGCATGATGTTTTGAATGAGATTTCTTTCTACTCCACCACATTGATCTTGAATTATTAGCGCTTTCTAATTGTATTTTAACAATTAAACTTCAATCACCTTAATCCGCAATATTTTTAATTCACTTGATGATGTCTGTTTATGACAGAGGACGGAGCAACCCTTTTGGAGGCCAGATCGAATCGGTGGCGTCCCGTTTTCGTTTCGTTTTGCGCAGGCATTTGCAGACGGTAATTTAGCGGTAAATTAAAGGTTTCCAGATAACCTAAAACTTAACTACGACCCTTGAACGACCCTTGTAAGGAGTCGTATATGTACGTATATGTGGACAAGCAGCAGAAATTATAAGACCCATTACCAAAATTGTGAGTAGCGTTACGTTCAGGAAACGTTTCAGTAACGGCTGAATTATTTCAGTAACGGTCGTATATGACCATCCGACGACCACTGACACCACCCTGAAGGCTCAAGCTAATGACAACTAGAAAATAACGTAACAGTGCGCTTCCTTCGATAAACCGAACCAATCCTTTGAAAAGTTTATAATATTTCAGCAACTTTTCAGCCACGTCAAAAACCTTTCAAGAAATTTAGTTGTTGTCTAGACTTTTCCTATGCTTTCTCGGCGTTAGCATGGTATGGCCAAAAACCAATCTTATATACAAAGACCATTTCCATACAAAATCAAAATCAGGCTTATTATGGTTATCTGGGTTAAGAGTAATTTAACAAAATTTGGCTCACTGGGGAAGTCAAAGAAAACAGTAAGACTCCTCGAAGTTGTAGGTACATTGTCCCGGGAAGTCGAGTCTGTCGACTCGAGTCTTTTACCGAGATTTAAAATGGGGAAGAATAACATAAGAAGCATGAAAGAATCAACATGTTATTTGTATGTAAGTGTATTTGATGCCCTTTGTTTTAAACCTTTTGTTTACTTTCACTATTCTATGGACATATAGACGACAAAAGCATTTACGAGTAATATTTCTACGCATTCGTGAATAAAGAAAAATCTCGCGCAATTTTATCGTTTTAAAACCATTAGAACTTGTGTCTCTCGCATGATGTTTTGAATGAGATTTCTTTCTACTCCACCACATTGACCTTGAATTATTAGCGCTTTCTAATTGTATTTTAACAATTAAACTTCAATCACCTTAATCCGCAATATTTTTAATTCACTTAATTATGTTTGTTTATGACGGAGGACGGAGCAAGCCTTTGGGAGGTCAGATCGAATCGGTGGCGTCCCGTTTTCGTTTCGTTTTGCGCAGGCATTTGCAGACGGTAATTTAGCGGTAAATTAAAGATAACCTAAAACTGAAATACGACCCTTTAACGACCCTTGTAAGGAGTCGTAATTCATTACGTATATGTGGACAAGCAGCAGAAATTATAAGACCCGTTACCTAAATTGTGAGTAGCGTTACGTTCAGGAAACGTTTCAGTAACGGCTGAATTATTTCAGTAACGGTCGTATATGACCATCCGACGACCACTAACACCACCCCGAAGGCTCAAGCTAATGACAGCTAGAAAATAACGTAACAGTGCGCTTCCTTCGATAAACCGAACCAATCCTTTGAAAAGTTTATAATATTTCAGCAACTTTTCAGAAACGTCAAAAACCTTTCATGAAATTTAGTTGTTGTCTAGACTTTTCCTATGTTTTCACGGCGTTAGCATGGCATGGCCAAAAACCAATCTTATATACAAAGACCACTTCCATACAAAATCAAAATCAGGGTTATTATGGTTATCTGGGTTAAGAGTAATTTAACAAAATTTGGCTCACTGGGGGAGTCAAAGAAAACAGTAAGACGAAGTTGTAGGGTCAAAGAAGAAGTCGAACATTCAGCGTATCGCATATTGGTCGTAGCATGTAAGTGTGTTACCACCAGAAGTCCTGCTAAGAGAAGTCCAAATGAGATTTAGGTAAACGACTCGAGAACGCCCCCCCCCCCACCCTGACGAGATTTGTTGCTCCCTATAGGAAAAACGCCGAAATGTATGGAAAGCGCAGTACTTGTGCACTATGGGTGTGCAAGATGAATGAATTACAAGAAAAAACGGCTAAATTTGAGGACCGGATGAACAATCCGGCCAAAATACTGCCCCTTGGATTAGGAACGTATTTGTGGTAAACATTGTCCCGGGAAGTCGAGTCTGTCGACTCGAGTCTTTTACCGAGATTTAAAATGGGGAAGAGATAACATAAGAAGCATGAAAGAATCAACATGTTATTTGTATGTAAGTGTAATTGATGCCCTTTGTTTTAAACCTTTTGTTTACTTTCGCTGATCTATGGACATATAGACGACAAAAGCATTTACGAGTAATATTTCTACGCATTGTGAGCCACTCGAATAGTAGCACCACGCGAAAAAGTCAGTAAACTGTGTAGTGTAAAGGCAGACGCGTCAGTCAAACCGTTGGCGTAAAGTGTGACGGAAGCGACTACGAGCAATGTTAGTATCCGTGCACTAGAAACATTCGCAGAGCGTTTTTCCCGTTTGCCTCGGAAGGACTCCATCTACGGGCACCGGTGAATTGTGTTAAGTTTGTGTGTGTGTGTGTGTGTGTGTGTGTGTGTGTGTGTGTGGGTGTGCTTATGTGTGGGCGTGTGACGGCACGCCCGAGATTTCTACGCATTTTTACCGTACCACACTTTCGATTTATTGGAACTAGTGGCGAAAAAAAAACTAGAAAAATGTAAAGTCTAACACGTATACGCACGCGATTGATGTAACTACGATGAGATGTGGTCAATCCAACTAGGTGTGCAAAGCCTATACCTACCGAGGGCATTACCGGACAGCGATTTGCGCCAGATACTATTGGATTATTTTATTGTTCTTGCTGTCCTGTCCTTTACAACGCTGCGCTCGATGAAGAGCGCCACGTCCGAGTTTGACCTCGACGTGCAGGATATCGTGCTGACGAAAACCGAGAAGCGCTTTTTGCTCACTGCAGAACGGGGCGATTGCGCAACCGTAAGAAGGTAATGTCTACGAGGAGATCTACGGCTGGGTACTAGGAACTAATCCGCTTTACAGTGCACGTACACGCGGAGACCCAGCTGACGGTGTATGGGGCAGAGTAGCGATAAGCTAGTCGAATGCTCTGTGGGACGACCTTGGAACAGAAACCATCAAACGAATCTTCTCTCAATCAAACCGAATGTTCAATCCTTGATGGTTGGTAATCAAGTACTGAGTGTCGTCCGTTTGGCCCACATGTAATATAGACAGCAAGCAAACTAAATTCTCAGGGCCGTAGACAGGCAGACAGGCAGGAAGGGGGGCAAACGGTATCAGCTTGTAAGTGAAGCGGTTCAAGGTGCTCGGGAATGTGTGTGTCCAGATACACCGCGCACTGTGGCAAACGGACGGGCTAGAGTTACATCATCAATATTGACATAATTTTGCTAATTTAATTAAATGTCCCAGTGCCGAAGTCCTGAGGACGCCCGGTCGAGCGGTTGACCATTTTCGATGAACATCTTGACCGATACGCAGGTGCTCGCAGGTGGTTTGACCGGTGCAATAGGAAGCCTAAAGGAAGTGTCCGGAGTTGGTGGCTCAGATCGACCGGATTTCAGATTCACCTTTGGGAAACGATCGATTCTGTGCTGCTGAAAACTTTCCAGTGTTTTTTTTTCGGTTTGTTTGGAATCAATCGAATCAAACGAATGAAGGACTCGCGCACGCGATAGAGAGAGGCCTTGTCTTGTCGGTGAAGCATTTCGTTTAATTAAATTAGAAAAAAGAGCAACACCGGAAGGACGGTAACAAGAAGCGAGTTCGGCAGTTAGGTGAGCCACTCGAATAGTAGCACCACGCGAAAAAGTCAGTAAACTGTGTAGTGTAAAGGCAGACGCGTCAGTCAAACCGTTGGCGTAAAGTGTGACGGAAGCGACTACGAGCAATGTTAGTATCCGTGCACTAGAAACATTCGCAGAGCGTTTTTCCTGTTTGCCTCGGAAGGACTCCATCTACGGGCACCGGTGAATTGTGTTAAACGTGTGTGTGTGTGTGCGTGGGTGTGCTTATGTGTGGGCGTGTGACGGCACGCCCCCACTGTGGACAGCTGTTGGCTGTGGCCGGTTATCATCTCAACACACCAATCACACGATGAAGAAGGCGACAGAGTCGCGCCAAAATCTGGTCAACTCGGCCGTCTCGCTAGAGGATGGCACGACCGAACCGGTGGACGATCATCCTTCAACGCTGCGCTCGATGAAGAGCGCCACGTCCGAGTTTGACCTCGACGTGCAGGATATCGTGCTGACGAAAACCGAGAAGCGCTTTTTGCTCACTGCAGAACGGGGCGATTGCGCAACCGTAAGAAGGTAATGTCTACGAGGAGATCTACCGCTGGGTACTAGGAACTAATCCGCTTTACAGTGCACGTACACGCGGAGACCCAGCTGACGGTGTATGGGGCAGACTAGCGATAAGCTAGTCGAATGCTCTGTGGGACGACCTTGGAACAGAAACCATCAAACGAATCTTCTCTCAATCAAACCGAATGTTCAATCCTTGATGGTTGGTAATCAAGTACTGAGTGTCGTCCGTTTGGCCCACATGTAATATAGACAGCAAGCAAACTTAATTCTTGGTGCTTCACTCGAACTTCATGTTTTTAAAATGAAACTCATCCCGTCCAACAGTTCAGTACGCCATGTACACCCGCGCTAATTATATTTAGCCCCGTCATGTCAGCTTTAAAACATCTAATCGTTAAGAAACGGTTCTACCCCGAAAAAAAAAAACGCATGGAGCCCGTACAAGTTTCCCAGACCTTAGGGGCTCTAGGCGTTTTCTCCGTTGCTTTAAACTTCCTTATTACATAAAGATTCTCCTGGGAAGGGCTGTAGGAGACATATTAACTACCACAAATCGGACATTCGATGCCGAGCGCATCACGCCACACTTTTACATTCTCGTATTTATTTATTTTTTTCACTCACCTCACCAGTCCTTAGTAATTAAGTTTATCAAAACACAAAACAGCGCAAACAGGAATGAAGCGAAGCTTATCAAAAATCGATCTCATCCATCCGCCGATGACGGCAACACGTGACTGGCAGCCGATCAAGCAGCAGAAAGCTAGACCCTGACGGTCAGGAAATAGCCCGGTGGATCTACAACGTTCTGTAGGTCTCGCTCACCGCGGTGGCTTGCTTTCCGAAAAGTCTTGAGAATGGTTCCACTGTCCAGGGTTCAGGTCCGTAGACAGGCAGACAGGCAGGAAGGGTGGCAACCGGTATCAGCTTGTAAGTGAAGCGGTTCAAGGTGCTCGGGAATGTGTGTGTCCAGATACACCGCGCACTGTGGCAAACGGACGGGCTAGAGTTACATCATCAATATTGACATAATTTTGCTAATTTAATTAAATGTCCCAGTGCCGAAGTCCTGAGGACGCCCGGTCGAGCGGTTGACCATTTTCGATGAACATCTTGACCGATACGCAGGTGCTCGCAGGTGGTTTGACCGGTGCAATAGGAAGCCTAAAGGAAGTGTCCGGAGTTGGTGGCTCAGATCGACCGGATTTCAGATTCACCTTTGGGAAACGATCGATTCTGTGCTGCTGAAAACTTTCCAGTGTTTTTTTTTCGGTTTGTTTGGAATCAATCGAATCAAACGAATGAAGGACTCGCGCACGCGATAGAGAGAGGCCTTGTCTTGTCGGTGAAGCATTTCGTTTAATTAAATTAGAAAAAAGAGCAACACCGGAAGGACGGTAACAAGAAGCGAGTTCGGCAGTTAGGTGAGCCACTCGAATAGTAGCACCACGCGAAAAAGTCAGTAAACTGTGTAGTGTAAAGGCAGACGCGTCAGTCAAACCGTTGGCGTAAAGTGTGACGGAAGCGACTACGAGCAATGTTAGTATCCGTGCACTAGAAACATTCGCAGAGCGTTTTTCCCGTTTGCCTCGGAAGGACTCCATCTACGGGCACCGGTGAATTGTGTTAAACGTGTGTGTGTGTGTGCGTGGGTGTGCTTATGTGTGGGCGTGTGACGGCACGCCCCCACTGTGGACAGCTGTTGGCTGTGGCCGGTTATCATCTCAACACACCAATCACACGATGAAGAAGGCGACAGAGTCGCGCCAAAATCTGGTCAACTCGGCCGTCTCGCTAGAGGATGGCACGACCGAACCGGTGGACGATCATCCTTCAACGCTGCGCTCGATGAAGAGCGCCACGTCCGAGTTTGACCTCGACGTGCAGGATATCGTGCTGACGAAAACCGAGAAGCGCTTTTTGCTCACTGCAGAACGGGGCGATTGCGCAACCGTAAGAAGGTAATGTCTACGAGGAGATCTACCGCTGGGTACTAGGAACTAATCCGCTTTACAGTGCACGTACACGCGGAGACCCAGCTGACGGTGTATGGGGCAGAGTAGCGATAAGCTAGTCGAATGCTCTGTGGGACGACCTTGGAACAGAAACCATCAAACGAATCTTCTCTCAATCAAACCGAATGTTCAATCCTTGATGGTTGGTAATCAAGTACTGAGTGTCGTCCGTTTGGCCCACATGTAATATAGACAGCAAGCAAACTTAATTCTTGGTGCTTCACTCGAACTTCATGTTTTTAAAATGAAACTCATCCCGTCCAACAGTTCAGTACGCCATGTACACCCGCGCTAATTATATTTAGCCCCGTCATGTCAGCTTTAAAACATCTAATCGTTAAGAAACGGTTCTACCCCGAAAAAAAAACCGCATGGAGCCCGTACAAGTTGCCCTAGGGGCTCTAGGCGTTTTCTCCGTTGCTTTAAACTTCCTTATTACATAAAGATTCTCCTGGGAAGGGCTGTAGGAGTCATATTAACTACCACAAATCGGACATTCGATGCCGAGCGCATCACGCCACACTTTTACATTCTCGCAACGTCCTAACATAGGCTAAGGTTAGGAATGGCGGTTGTCACGATTTGACGCGTGTTTCAAGAGCTTCATTGCACTAAATAAATCAATCGGAAGCACGAAATTTACACCCATTAGTGTTGTGTAACCTCGGTACGACTCTTGTTTTTTTTCCTTTCGCTCGGCAGAATCATCGAAGAAAATAGGGAACAACCGGAAGAGTTCGACATCAACTGTGTGGACCCGCTGAACCGTTCCGCCCTGATAGCGGCCATCGAAAATGAAAATATTGAGCTGATAAACCTGCTGCTACGCGCAGGTATCAAAGTCAAGGTAGGCTACGAGGGGTGGCACAGCTGCTAATCTCCCGCACGGTAATCGAACGTCGTCCGAGGAATTAGCACCCGAGCTTTCCAAGGTTTGATTGCTGGCGGGATTTTGCAGGCGAGCAAAGATTGCGAATGTAAATTGTTGCAAGTTGCAAGTTGCTGGTTGTAATCGGTGTTATCGCCATCGTCCAATGTTGCTCCGTTTTTTTCCCACCAGGATGCACTGCTGCACGCCATCAAGGAGGAGTACGTCGAGGCGGTGGAGACGCTGCTGCTGTGGGAAGAGGAAAACCATATACCGGGCGAACCCTACGTAAGGATTTGCTCACTAAACCGAGACGCATGCCGACACAACGTCGACCAATGATTAGCCGTCTTACAGCTAACTGTTTCTCGCTTCCCTTTTTCTTTTGCCGTCCGCAGAGCTGGGAAGCGGTTGACCGTTCGTCGTCGTCGTTTACCGCCGACATTACGCCCTTAATACTGGCGGCTCACAAAAATAATTATGAAATTCTTAAAATTCTGCTCGACCGCGGTGCCACACTGCCGATGCCGCATGACGTACGGTAAGGTTATCGTTAAGCGTACACGTAGGCGTTGATTAACTGCACACCTTGGAGCGCAGTTAAGCAAGTTGGGGAACGGTTAGACAGACGAAACCCGCTAGATGATTTCTGGGAATTGAAAAGCTACTCGTTTAAGATTTTTCGCACTATTAATTATGCCCACGCACTGGTGCCCTTCAAGTGGTCTTATTTGTTCAACTAAAATGGTATCTCTTCCCGCATCAGGTGTGGCTGTGATGAGTGTGTTACCTCCAGCGAGCAGGATTCTCTTCGCCACTCTCAGTCACGTATCAACGCCTACAAGGCACTGTCGTCCAGCTCCCTGATAGCGCTCAGCTCAAAGGACCCCATATCGACGGCGTTCCATCTGTCGTGGGAGCTGCGACGCCTCAGTCGTATGGAGACGGAGTTCCGGGCCGAGTACACGGTAAGCGAGAGAGATGGGCATTATCTTTGGTCAGTTTAACTCATCCTGGTGTCATGTCGCGCGTACAGCAAATGCGTCTATCTGTGCAAGAGTTTGCAACGGCCCTACTCGACCATGCTCGCACCTCGAACGAGCTGGAGATCATGCTCAACTACAGTCCCGGTGCGGTAGACAACTGGGAACCTGGTGAACGGCAAACACTGGAACGTTTGAAGCTTGCCCTTAACCACAAGCAGAAGATGGTATGAAGCTGTTTTCGGGGCCTCCGTCCTCCAAACCTAACACAATGTCATCGCTGTTTCTTGCAGTTCGTCGCACATCCGAACGTACAGCAGCTGTTGGCGGCGATCTGGTACGAGGGCTTACCGGGCTTTCGGCGCAAATCGATCGTCGGACAGATTATGCAGGTGGCGAAGCTGGGCACTATGTTCCCGGTGTACAGCATGATCTACATGATAGCACCGAACTCGGACATGGGCCTGTTTATGAAGAAACCGTTCGTGAAGTTTATCGTCCATTCGGCTAGCTACGCGTTCTTTCTAAGTACGTTATTCTGCGGTGTGTGTTGAGCTTTGTGTGTCTCACGGAATTCATTTTCGTCCACTAGTGCTGCTTGGTGGTGCTTCGCAACGGGTCGAATATCTTGCTATCGAATGGTTTGGACCGGACTGGGCACAGGATATACTGGCGGAATGGAAGCGCAAGGAACGCGGCTCACTGCCCGGAATGTTCGAGTGTCTGGTGATACTGTACATCATAAGTAAGTAGCGTACCGTTTGCCGCAATACTTCTTACCGAACCATTGACTTGCTCCAGGTTTGATATGGCATGAGATGAAGTCGCTCTGGAACGATGGGCTGATGGAGTATGTGTCCGATCTGTGGAACATCGTCGACTTCATCTCGAACACGTTCTACATTGTGTGGATGAGCTTACGCTTTACCTCCTGGTACACGGTTTGGGTATGCTGCTCATTGCTTCCACAGGAGTCCACTGAGCAGTTGTAATATTTGCGCCCTATTTACCTATTTCTCAGCGCGACGCTAAAGCGGGCCTCAACCCTTGGTATCCACGCGAACAGTGGGACCCGTTCGATCCGATGCTACTATCCGAAGGTGCGTTCGCGGCCGGGATGATTTTCTCCTTCCTGAAGCTCGTGCACATCTTCTCCATCAATCCACATCTCGGGCCGCTCCAAGTGTCGCTCGGCCGCATGATTATCGACATCATCAAGTTCTTCTTCATCTACACGCTGGTACTGTTTGCGTTCGGCTGCGGCCTGAACCAGCTGCTCTGGTACTATGCGGTGCTGGAGAAGAACAAGTGCTACCATCTGCCGAGCGGACTGCCCGACTTTGACAACAACGAGAAGGCTTGCGCGATATGGCGACGGTTTGCTAACCTGTTCGAAACGTCCCAATCACTGTTCTGGGCATCCTTCGGGCTGGTCGATCTGATGGCGTTCGAGCTGAGCGGCATCAAGAGCTTTACGCGATTCTGGGCCCTGCTCATGTTCGGTTCGTACAGTGTGATCAACATCATCGTACTGCTGAATATGCTGATTGCCATGATGAGCAACTCCTACCAGATTATTTCGGTACGTAATCGGTTTTCGCCAGCGTTAGGAGCGTCCATGTTTACCATAGTGCAAATTTCGTTGTTTGTTGCTTGTAGGAACGTTCCGATACTGAGTGGAAGTTTGCCCGGTCACGGTTGTGGATGAGCTACTTCGAGGATGGTGATACGCTGCCGCCACCATTCAATCTATTCCCGTCAATCAAAAACTTTACCAACCTATGCAAATGTTCCAACGATAAACGGTCCACAACGAGCATTATTGTAAGTTTGCTAAATTTAATAATCCTTCTTCGTTGCTGTAATGCACCGCAGCGAACCTAAACATGTTGACGAGCCAATTGAAAGATGGAGAATGGGAGAATGGGAGAAAAAAGTGACGAGATAAGGGAGGGATAAAAACGTATTGCCACCGGTGCTGAATTTTTCAGGATCGATAGCAACTGTTGGTCCACTGGCGTGTATGCTAGATGTGTTGATTATTATGTTCCATTCTGTCGTGTCCTTTACTATTCCGATTTGCTGCAGGCTAGAAACGTCACCATGTGTTTTTTTTCCTTTCATTTGGCTCACGATTTTTTTCTCTCTCCAATCTTTTCTCAAACCACGGTACACTCACACATGCGATGGTTAGAAACGGAACCGAGAGAAAGCCCAGAGGCGACACGAGAACGTCATGAAGCTGCTTGTCCGGCGTTACGTCACGGCCGAGCAGCGTAAGCGTGATGATTTCGGTATTACCGAGGATGACGTGATGGAGATTCGGCAGGACATTAGCACGCTGCGGTACGAGCTTATTGACATACTGCACCAGAACGGTATGCGAACACCGAATCTGAAGCCGAACGAGAATGCAAGTAAGTGGAGGCACGCATTCGTGGAGTTGATGAGGTTGAAGATGCAATGGTGATTTCATCTACAGTTGCTGGCAAAAAGGGACGCGTCATGGAACGACGGATTCTGAAAGACTTCCAGATCGGTTTCGTAGAGGGTATACTGCAGGATACGTTTAGCTCACCGAGCGAAAAACCGGCCGATGTCTTTAGTACCATCGCGAAAGCAATCGGCAATAAGTCGAGCACGAAGAAAAAGTATGTAGCTATCGCCCGTTTTAGGGTTAGTGTTGCTTTGCTGAAGGTAGAGTTGTTGTTTTTTTTTCTGTGTTCTACACGCTGCAGGAAGCCGGAAGATTGGAACGCACTGGTACGCCGCAGTACGGTGGCTCGCGATCCTATCGGCAACTCGACGGAAGCTATTATGCGCCGCAGCCGGCAAAGTTTGCGCAAGCAGATCCTCGACAACTCGAACAAGGGTCTCGAGATGGATACGGACCATCTGGTCGAGTACAACCCGAAGCTGTCGGAGGTGACGCCGGTGACGCGCGTTGCGTACGTCAAGTTTATGACCACCAAGATGAAGAAGGATGCGGCAGATGTCGCCGCTAGCGGTAGCGAGACAACGTCGTTCGAGAACGAACGCCGCCAATCGTGGAAACGAAGCTCGCTGAAGAATTTGGTGGATATGAAGGACAAGATTAGTGTAAGTAGCCGCGTTACGCAGGTTCTGTTTATTGGATACAAAGGGAAGGTTTTTTGGGTTTTTGTTTGACAGAATGTTGAAGCTAGTGGAGATGGTGAGCAACCACCAGCAAAGCAATGTCAAGACGCAGATGAACCGAAGGCCACGGTAACGGTCGAGGAACCGAAGCCGGAGGAACCTGTTCCACCAGAGCATCAGCCCGGAGAAGAGGTGCAAGCAGTAGAGCAGCGACCCAAGGTTCGGGTCAGATCACCAATAATCGAGGATCCCAATGAGGAGCGCGCAGACACACCGGCCTGCGCTAGTCCACCGCCAGCCGAACCAATCCCGGAACGTCCGGTGTCACCCATTCCACCCCACAGTCCTCCGTTGGAACGTCATCCGGTACCGGAGGTAGAGGAACCAACTCCACCAACACCGACACAGGTCGAGAAGGAAGCCACTGCAAAGTCCGCTCCCGAAGATACACTCTCACCGACGGGATCAACCAAGTCAACGGAATCGCGTCGAAAGGTGGCATCACCATCGACCAAACCACCGGAACGGCTCACGCTTAGCCCAAGTCCGGCCGGCACCGAGGATACGCCCGGACCGGCAGCATCGCCCTCCAATCGTGGCAAATCTAAGAGCACGGGCCGTAACCTCGGTGGTTGGATCTAGTGCCCTTTCAGGGTTGTTAGATTTACAGGTGTTTGCTGCCATATTTGCTACCATTAAGGCTGGTATCGGTGCTCGTCGTATACGATTTTTTTGAAATTTTTGTATCGATCTGACAGATAAAGTCGGATGACAGATTTGGTCGTACGACCAAATCAAAAAAAATTGTTCTTGGTCGAACGTTCGTATACGACCATCCGACGAGCACTGACACCACCCTAACACGATTTACGATACACCCATCTCCCAACCCTGCGCCATCTTTCAAGACGTAGAGTTTGTAGCGTTTGTCACCTGGAAAGCGTACAGCGTATTGGTCCACTTTTGATCCTCCATTTGCTTGCTGTGTGGTTGTATGTTTCTGTGTGTGTGTGTCGGCCCGTACCTGTCGTTTGTGGTTAGCAATCCAAAGCCGCTTAGCTCGTTAATTAGTGATAATTTGTTTGTTTTGTACTTTGAATGGAAGAAATAAATTTGGTTGCCTTCCCTTTTTTCTGTACGTCCTACTCACCCGCAGATGCAGACGTTTGCCTCCGGAGCGAACGTCAGGAAATCTCCCATCTCCTAAGCTTCCCCCGCACCTCCCCCGCCTTTTTCCGCACTATCGATTTTGCTTGTGTTCACCGCCGGACGGTACCGATTTGTGACCGAAGACGTCACCGAAGTGTCAGTGTGCGTGCTACAAACCGCACGTTCCCCGGTTTCGGTTCAGCCGAAATTATCGTACCGCAAAAATGTATGTCCTCTCCCACTGTTGCTTGCACCATTTCTCTTGCCCTTTCCGCGACATTCGGCAGGTAAGTTTGTGTGCGTTCCCGTTGGGCACGCTTCGTCGATAATTGCACCATTTGTAGATTGAGTGGACAGTTTTGACAACAACCATCCCGGACACGGGGGAAGCACTGGACGCGTAGGAGCGGGTTCTCGTAGTCACGTACCATTGGAAAGAAATCGCATCGGAAGGAAAGACACCACCACCACAAATCCTGGACCTGGATGTCCAAGCGGACCTGCATTAGGAGTGTGTGTGTGTGTGTGTGTGCTAGGGAGTAAAGCTATAGCGCATGCATGCATTAATTAATGTTACAAGCCAACCGTTTTGTGCTAACATTGCCACGTATTAGGAATTAGGTGTACTCCATTTTGGGCGTGTATGTGTGTCTCTGTCCCCCCTATCCCGTTCTCTCAGTTGCGTACCGAATATACGGTCGGTAATGCCTACAATAAAGTTAGACCGATGAATATAGCGTACAAGTTAAAACGCAAACGTGTGTATGGGTGTTTTTTTCTCATCTAGCTTATCTTGACGTTACATTGCAGAAATATTGGAAATTAATCTAATATAGGGTGTATGAGATGACCTAGTATTCTGCCAAAAAAAAAAATCTGGATTATGAGGATATCCTCAAGAAGTTTTGGGCCTGCTAATACTGGTTTCTTTGACTTAGTTATCATAAAGCTGAATAGTCAGCACTGCACCTCTAGTTCCAACATCGTCTAGGAATCTTTACCGATAAGGACAACACAAGCAACTCTCCTTGACACACATTCGATTTAATGTTTTGGGATATCAGTAAATCTTAGCTCGCGGATTAGCAATTAAAAAGCGAAGCGAAGGACACTTAATGCTGCATCACCATCTCTAATAAGCGCACTTCTAGCGCAATTTTGCAACACTCGAGAGGGCATGCAAAGCAGAAGTGTCCGTCTGACGGTTGAAACGTTTATGGGATTTACCATTCGCTTTCACTCGGTTCCTTAAAGGCAGCATTTCGATAGAGTCTTCATTTTAAAAATACATTCACGCCTGCCCGGCGAAACCTGTCCTGCTGCTGGCATTAAAAATAGCACCAGCAAGTGAGTGATGTGTGCGTTTGTCAGCACCCAAGCGCCCGCCGAAGGTTTCCCCGGTCAAGAAACGTGGTGAACTGAACGAAAATTAATCGCTGCGCATTTGTTTCAATTGTGTCTGGTGGAGGAGCCGGGCCGTGCTCGGCCTGCCAGTGCACGGCGAAGATTTGATTTGTACTTTATTTCGTTTTAAAATCAATACCTGCTGTCCGCTGGCTGCCGATGCATTGCTGAGCCGGGGAGACAGCTAATGAAGCAATCATTACACGTTGCGGGAGATTTCTAGCCGTGTTTAACGATTAACAGCATCCCAAGGGTTACCGTTTAGATGCCTGCCTGCTGGGGGAAAGCAGCAAACTTTCAGCAGGTTCGGGACTAATCAAACCCGTTTAAAAAAAAAAACAACTGTTTGCACGTCACCTGTCGGCTCGTTGCTGTTACTTTGGTGCGAATCCTTTTTTGCGTTCGAAAAGAAATTACAGCTTACGAAGGCTGAGCAGGCTAGTTAGAACGAATGTCCTGATGGAAGTTGTTGAGGGACGGTGGTCCTTGCAGGGATGGGTGGCGAAGAGGCAGCACTCGCTAGCGCCCCGCAAGAAGGATAAGCTCGTGACATGCGCTCAACCGTCCAGCGGGTGCATGATCCTGGTATCGTGCGTATAAAAGACGCCCGGCTGGCCTGGCCAGTCGTCACAACACAACTCGCCACCGTCAGCGACTGACCGACCGTAGGCAGGATACATCGGGACGATCGTTCTCACCCAACTACCCACGTGCCGCACACCATTCCAACATTCAACCCGTCGATCATCACACCTGTCCAACCCGTGCTCTAGTGTGTGCTCTAGTGCTCTAGTCTTTGTGACTGTGTGTGTGTTACTGTGTGCAGAGTGCAACCGAGATCTTATCCGACAATGTTGGCCAGCTCGCAAGTGAAGCCACCGGTGTATGTGGCATTCGTCGGAATGGTCCTGCTGGCCGCCACCTTACAGCTGTGCCAGGCCGAAGGTGAGTAGTCTTCCAAACAGGTTCCGCCTGGCCAAAAGTTACGCGCCAAATGCTTAACGACTGTTTGCCCAACGTGCCTGTGCTCAGCTTCGTTGCGAGAAGACACTTTTTAGGTGGATGAAATATGGGTTTGATCTTGGGCAGAGTGATAATGCAAGGAAAACAACACCAGGGTCAATCGAATTATGGCGAGCGTGGGATAAAAGCAACCGATAAAAAGCGACTCGATGTGAAAGAGCGAGAGAAAGAGCAGGCGATAGAGAGAGAGAGTAATGATTACTTCTTGCGAGTTATTATTTTACTATCTATTGTGTACACACACTTTCGAGCTTGTTACCAATTTTTGAAGCTGTACTGCTGTGCACTAGGTCGAAGCAGGTGGGCTATTAGCGTTGCCCGAAATGATCGGCCACTGTAGGCACTTTGTTAGCGTGCTGAGCATTCGATCCCGGTTGTGATGATTTTTGAATCTGAAAGTATTGAAGAAGAAATTTAAATCTTAACTGTAAGTTAGCTCCTCAATTTTTAAAGCCTTCCGAGTTATCTAGTTACGTATTGTGAACTAGATTTTTTGGTAAACCCTTTTGGAAAACGTAACCAGGTAAACGTGTCCAGGTAAAGATGTATGCAATCTTTATTGTCCATGCCCAATATATTTTTAAATCTACTTTTCACGAACGAAAATCTTCATTTTAGTTTAGCTCAATGTTCGAGTTACAGGCCAGATAAAGCGCTAAGCCGTCTTTTGCTAGTCACATACTTTGAAGAGCACAAAGAAACGTAGATTTGTTGATACATCCTTTTGGACAATGTGTTCGTCCAGCTTCTATGCCCAATATCTTGTTTTGTCCAGATTTTTAAAACGCAAATTAAGCCCTAAGCCTTCAACTTACTTCCCCTGGGGTAAAATTTGTGCTGGGGGTTAAAATTGTTTAAATTTCATACAGCAGATACAAACTGTTTTGAAGTTAGTGTCCTTAAAGCGGTCTGTTTTTAGTCAAAGTTAAAGTTACATCTCCAAGAAAGGAAATTCAAAATTCTATTTTTTCTGTAAGTAATACTAACGATAGACACTTGAAGCTATTGTTGTGTTACTTTGTGCTCATTAAATGATGATACCGTTTCTCCGCGCTAGGGAATGTGCATTTGAGCGCTGCTCAATTCAATAGTACACAGCTTATTAGCACCAAAGCGAACCCGCATAAAACTGAACCGTCGCCAGATGGAATTAGCCTGCCGGACAAGCTTACCCGCCGAACGCCACCACACAACATTGGCAACGGTGACTGTGTTGACACGATATTAATTCTATGGTAAATGCCTCCACATGCAACATTATGCAAAGGCAGGAAGAAGTGAAACATACGGCCATGATTAGGATGCTGCATGGCTGTACGGAAATGAATCAACAACGTTCAAAGTCGTACACCCGCAAGCAGAACAAGCTGCATGAAAGCAGCGCACATTTGCCAACGATGGCCTCAAGCAACGGCACGCAGCAGGAGGATAGAGCGGGTGGTGATGGAGGTCTAGAATAAGGGGGCGTGAATGTCATTATCAATTATCACTTTCCAACCTCTCGAAACATAATAGCCAATCGCTCGCAGCGTTTGAACGAACACATCGGTGATAAGGGATCGCCATTTTGTAGGGGGCTGTGTTGTAATCTGTTTCCGTTTTTGTTTGTTCTTTCTATCCCTCTCTCTCTCTCTCTCTCCCTCTCTCTCTCTCTCGCTCATATAGCTCCAGAGTTTGAGACTGGCGGACGTATTAGCAAGCGTGGTCCTACCGTTGGTTTGTTTGCGTTTCCACGCGTCGGCCGCAGTGATCCGGAGGTGACGCTCGACTGGGAATCGTCCGCCATGCTACCCTTGGAGACGGGCGAAGATTACGGTACGGTAGTGCACCTAGACAGTTCTATTGTAGCAATACTGCCTCAACATCTCTCACTCTCACTTGGCTTTTGTCACCCAAACAGAAGATTACCCGATGAAGGAGATGAAGCGTCAAGGTTTGGTACCGTTTCCGCGTGTTGGCCGCTCGGGCAAATCGGAGTTGGCGATGGCCGCCGCCCGTTACTGGCAGGCTGCCCATAACCTGCAGCAGCAGCAGCAGCAGAGCATCGTGAAGCGTGCCGGTGGCTCGGGAGCTAACAGTGGCATGTGGTTCGGACCGCGGCTCGGCAAACGGGGACGCTTCGGCGCCGTGCCAGTGTCCAGTGGTAGCAGCGAACAACAGCTGGTGAAAGGTGAACAGCTGTAAGCTGGATACGTCAAACTGGACCCGCTATTGCTCGACTTGTTCCTTCACTTTTGTCCAGGATCCCCCAATACCTATACCTGCTGTTCTCCAAGTTCCATGTTTTTTCTGTGTCGACAACAAACCACAATACTGAGCTCCATACTACTTACTACTGACGTACGCTGACACTGTTTCTGCTGATGTACCGAACATGAAATACGATTCCAGTGGCGAGCTAGTACAAGGTGGACAGAAGAGATATACTAGGTGCCGTGCTGTCACTGTTTGACACTTTGTTGACTGTTCGCCGTGATGCAAAATGACGTTAGTTCTAGGATATTGTTTCCTTCAGGAATCTGATGTACACGCTTGTCTGGAAAGGGTCTGTGTGTAAAATAACGTCGAAGGCTGGCAGGCATCTGAAGGAACTCTTGCCACATTGCTGTTCGGTTCCATCAGTTGCCTGACGTTTTTACGCACATCCTACCATACTGATACTAGGGAACAGACTTTCACATTCAAAGCCTACTCTGAGTTATTGTTTGCGCAACCTAGTAGTTGTAGATTGCAGATTCCCAACCAAAAAAAAAAACAAAATCGGATCCTTATCGAACTGTCAAAACCTCGTATTTGTTCTCACTATCTGTAAGAGGGAGATGTTTTTGCAACATGCGAAAGTAGCATCAGCATCAGGCGTAAGATATGATACAAAAACAAGCACAAAACAAATGGTACTATTATTGTTATTCTTATTATTATTATTATTATTAGCTGACAGCAAACTCGGCCACGCGTGGGAGAAAATGGTGGACAAGAAAATCAATAAAAAACAGATGAAATGTTGTTCAATTAAGACACATATGTTGTTGTAAATAAAATTGAAAACCAAACGATAAACATATTAAAGAGCAGTTTATCACATTCAATTCTGTAGCTACATCCTATCGCAAAACAAATAGCATATAGCGAGAGAAAAAAA